>WAAD01042691.1:1442-13621 GCA_013389945.1 Fregata magnificens
AAATTCCCATTATCACTGAGTTACTTAAAGTCCTACATTACAGAATTCTTGTTGCTTAGGCATGTGGGATCTAGCTGTGCTACGTTTTTTGCCCTTAAAATGCTCTTTGAGATTGGTGTTTACAAAATGTAGTTGGAAATAGCCTGGGCAATGTTTCTTTTCAAAATTCAACCATTACTATACTCAAAGAAATTATATTTCCAATCCATTTTTCCAAATGTCTCATTGAAATCACTCAGGGATCTACCTTCTCCTCAGTACTTGCTTTTTGACCCATGATCTAGTATGACATAACTCCCTTTCCTTTTAAAGTATCGTTTTTCAGAAGATCACAAGGGACATTAGATGATTAAACTTAGCATAACTAACTGTATTGCCAGTGCTATAACACCTTATGGAGCTCAGCTGAATCCTGCTGGGTCAGTTCAGTTCTCTGGGTTAAACCAATGAGCAAACACTGCAAATATTAATCTTTTTTTCTGTAAAAAATAGCCTAAATGATACTTAGGTAATGATAGCTGGAGATTTATTTGAAACTAAGACGTTTGTAATAACCCTTGAATACTCACATTTTTTTCTAATGTGAGCTTAGGAGCTCATCTGAGAACACTAAGTTGAGGCAAACCACTTCCATTTTTCCTAAAAAGGGGAGAAAAAGAAACTATCACTTGCAGAAAGTTAGGCATATTTTATCTTGTACACAAGCAATTTGGAAATTAAAGTTTTATTATGAGTAATTTTTTTCAGTTCTATATCTGACATTTTTTCTTTCTGTACATGTTCGTTTCAGCAAGACATGAGTCAATATTTAATATAAAACTCCGACAATGTGTTTTTGGTATCAGTATTATAAATGTTTGTCTAATGCATTAGGCAAACTATTGCAGGATTTGGTTTCATGTCCTATAAGGAGAAGAGAACAGCACTTGTTGAGACTTTGATCTTGTCCTTATCAGCATTAGTTCTTTGAGCTTCTCAGATAATATGCTGCACAGAAAAGTAATGATCACAAGTTGAATAATGTTGCAAAAAAGGGAGTGTTTCTTGGAAAATGTAGAAAATCTTTAAGAGGTCAGGGGGAAAAGGTAGTGCATGTTTCTGAATTGTGTTGAAATATCTCCTACGGCTTTTCTCCTCCCATTACTACTTAGATGTTTTAACCCTCCCAGGTGGTGGGAAATATTTTAAAGGAGAGTTTCTTTGTATATTTAGCAATGTGGGAAAGCTATGAAAGGGGTGTTCCCTGAAAGCAGTGACTCATCCCTTGTGTTGATTCTGTAAGAATACAGGCTTTGTTTACTGTGGAACTACTGAAATAAGATACATTTTTATTTAGGCATATAACTTTCACTGTATATACCTAAAACTAAAAATTCACAAAACCGCTTGAAATGATACACCTACTAGTTTCAGGAATGGGCCCCAGTTCTTTTGCTGTTTCCCAAGAAGAACCCTTGTTTTTGAAGGCTCTGTGTGTATTGGCACATATCCCAAGTCATAGTAAAATTTACATTCCTTCTCTGATAAGAAAATTCTGAACATTCTTCCTCTTTCCTCGTGGTTAAGGGAGATACCTCTCATTCTGCCCAGACATTTAATGGTTAGAAAATTTTTCTTGCCCCAGAGATGGAAACACAAGTATCTCTGGTTAGCCAGATGGCGCTGGATCTCCAGTTTGTTCTTTGATTTGGAGGACTGAATCTAAAGAGCATATTGCTTTGTAATGCCAAGGTTAAGTGTTTTCAGGTTAGCACTTCCTCTATTATTGAAAATGCTCCATTTTATTTGAAATGTAAGACTTCGCCTGCAGGTGAAGTCTCTCTCCAGTTTCTAAGCTATTAAGGTTTTCCCTCGATCCAATAAATATTTAATTACTCCATACAAAAGGAAGCAGATTTTGACAAAAGAGGCTTTTTCCTCTCCCCACTGACTATACAAGGAATTTAATCCTTTATCTTTGTCTTCGTAATTCTTCCTGAATTAGTCACCTAACATAGATGATGTGAATACTACGTGTGTTACTGAGGGCTGCTAATTCCAGCTGGTGTCCAAACACCTGAAAGTTGATGTTGTAATGCTGGGTTTAAGGGCCTGCATGACATCTAGGCTATACACGTAAGGGTGTTTCCACAAGAAACTCTTCATTTAGATAAAATCACTGTGACTAAGACTAATGTGAACCAAGATATCTTAACGAAGATCAATCTACGTGTTTTAGATTTTTTTGTAGGGTTTGTACTGTGTGGGTCACATATTAAAAATAGTCTCACATATCTTTAGCTGTCTTTACATATGTTTAGGTATACATATCTTAGGATACATATCTTTAGGTGTGTGTCCAGTCAGAGAGTTTTTCTTTTTAGTAATTGTATAAAGACCTAGTGATTTTGCTTCCCAGCTTAAGACAGGTACCTAAAACAACTAGAATAGATTACACTGTAAATTTCTGTCCAATGACTTTTGAGAGAGCTCAGACTATTAACAAAGTAAAATTTAGATATCTAGTATAAGCTGAGGTTAAGTAAGATCTATCTTACCACCATATTACAGTCTTGAGGTCACAGCTCCATGATTTAACTTTGGGAATGGGAGCAATATATATTCTATAAAACCAACTGATTTTATAGAGGTCAGCCTGGAGTGATAGAGCTTGCCATCCTATTAACATGAGTTACTAGATCTTGAAAATATCAAAGGCAATAGAGAGGTTTGAATAGACATGAGCAAAATTGACTATGGCTATCACACAGTCTGTAAGGAGAACAGTTTGGAAGGCTAAAAGTGTGCGTGTAGTGGAAGAGTATCCCTTTGTACTTTGTAACTGCAAGCTTGATTAAACTCAGATAAATGATTTAATATTTACGGTGCAGTTACACATGAAATGCAAGAAAGGCGAAAATATTTTAAATTCTCTCCTGATCTGAATAAGCTTTCCAGCATTATGTTGGTCCCAAGAAGAAGAACTGAACTGCAATATTCAATTCCATTATTTAATTTACTAAAAATTTCTTGGAAGAAACATATTGGAGTTCTGAGACTAATTTTTAATGCCCTAACATAGCAGGCAGTAAATTGACTTGACAGAGGAATCTCTTGCCTCCCTCTTTTTAGGATAGAAGTGAGTTGTTGGCATCCCATCTGTTAAGCTCAAATAATAGCACTATAACTATTCACCTTGTCTAAGTAGACTGATACTTTTCAGGTCAAACAAGTTCTATCATACTATAATTAGTTTAACCTTCTCTTAAAACTCCATTTCCAGGAAAATCAGCCTTAAAAGTACTTATTCTGAATTGAAAGCCTAATTTCATTTCTTCTACTTGTAGTCTGATAGTTCCATCAGAGCTATAACTCTGCTCTTTTGATGGCCTTTATGAATAGACTGTTGTTAGCTGACCACCAAAGACCACAATCCAACTTTTTTCAAGCTTCTTGAAAGAAACCACAATGCAATATTGAGAGTCCCTCCTTTGGCATAGGAAACCCCATTGATAGCTTGGTTCACATATTAAAGTCAGAGTCACAGCATGTCAAATCCATTATCAGTCTCACATCAATTCTCATCTGAAATCCCCAATTACATAGCTCAGAGCACAATCCAACAAAAGAAACTCTGTAATCAAATGCAGAGAATGTTTGCTGGAGTATACATCTATGTGTGTATTTATATACGTATATATGTATATTAATTTTAATATTTCCATTATAAACAACAACAACTTGCCCTATGCTTATTTATAATGCTCACGAAATGTTCAGAGATTTGGTTAATAACACATTAGCACTTAGCCAGCTGGAGAATTGGTGACGGCTGCCAATTACTTAGAATTCTTCTAATAAACAATAGTTTCTCCCCGTCTTGAAATATATGGAAATGGGCTATTGTTATTTTAAGTGCTGCTGTACTGAAATGGCACCTGTGCTTGCTGTAACGTGGAACATTGCATTCCAAGTGAGAAACAAAGCTACATGGAACTCCGTGTCCCAACCTATTCTCTGCAGAATCTATGAATCTATTCAAGACAAAAGAAGGAAAAAAAAAAATGTGACAGGGCAGCTCTCTTCATTGCTTTCATTTGGACCACGTTTACCTGTCACTTACTTTGCCCATAGCACCAAAAGACTGAGCACGGTTTGTGAAACAATGAAGATGGTCAAGAGAATACTGGTTTTTTTCAACCATTATTCATGAGATCTACATATACATTAATACAAGAGCATGCCTGAAGGGCTCAGCAACTTTTGTGCTAACAATTTAAGCATGCCTCACATTCCTGTTCACTCAACTTCTTCCATTAAGTCACTAGCTTTTTTCCAGTTGCTCTTCTACTGTATTTCAGTAATTGGGACAATCCATAAATTTGTTTTTACAAATAATGAGCTGGCAAACAAGATTTTAGTCCTTAATTTCCTGCATGAACCTCTCCCATCCCAGTGCAATTTATGAAACAGTCAGTTTTATAGCCTGTAGAAAAGTTAGTTATGGTAGACCAAAATGCTGCTACTGTGGTATATGCCTTTTTACTAAGAAAGTGGTGTGCCCCTCTAATCAAGTTAAACTCCTATATCTTGATGAAGAATAAAGCAGAACTTTAAAGATATTTATTCAGGTGAGCAAAGGATTTTCTTCTTTAGTTCTCACTGAAGTAGAAACTTCAAAATTTCTATTCTGTTTCCTCAAGTGTTTTTTTTGTGGGGGAGAACAGGCATTTACTCAACCTTCCCATTGTCCCATACAGATTTTTGATCACATTTAATTGCAAAACACATCACTAGGGACCAAGACAATGGACAGAAAGCTACAGAAATCAATATACTGGTCTGCGTTCTCTAACTTTCTACAGGTAAACCCATATCACAACAAAACCCTTTTTTTTAAATAGCTATAAACTTCTCCAGGCATAAATCTATTCAGACATACTGATATTCAATTGTAGAACCAGTGCTGTGATCCAAGAGGCTGCAAAGTCTGATAAAAGATTAATGCAAATTACTTCTCCAATGTACAGAGTTTTTAGGATTCAGATTTTGGTTGCATGTGTGTGTTTATGTTTGATGTTTATACTCCTAATGTCCTCGTAGTGTAAGCTCGGGTTCTGATTTGATTTCCGCATGTGTTCTGAATTGCTCCAAAAGAAGGTTTTGGCTCAAGCCCACTTCTAGCTTATCCCACTTAAAACTAACTTATCTTCTCACAAGACATTTCTGAAGACTTTTTGGGGTCCTAGAAAACCCTTCTCAGCATTTTACCCATGTTCAGAGGTACAGTCTGCAGAGCATATGACCATTATTCTTACTGCAACTGGCAGATCAAATCAGTGTGCCAGCATTGTTTTCTCCAACCTCTGTGACTAAACAAAAAAATGCTAAATTGTCCTGAGGTATTGTAACATGCTATTTTTTTCCTGGAAAAAAACCATAAGTCTGATCAAAGCCAATTAATGAGATTAGAGTTAAATGATTTACATGCTGTAATAAAAAAAGTCTGCTACAGTCAGTGTTCAGATCTGTTTATCAGCAAGGCTTTCCCATAAATGTCTTTTGCCAAAAAGCACTGGAATGACCTCCAAGACAGGCTGCTTAACTTGACTGTACTCTTGCTTCTATTTTAATTAGACTTTAAGCAGTAAATATTTACTAATTGCCCTCTGGGTAAATAATTAAGAAGTCTTGGCCTGTTTTGCTAAAGTAAAGTTCATCTGGCAACACTTTCAGATCACAATCTAGACAGGTCTATCTTAATTAAATGTCCTTTTCCCGTATCATTTTTAGAAGCAGAAGTTTCTGAGATGTGAAGATTAGATGTATGGAAGGAATCGACCCAGCAGGGCCTCAGACACGGCCGCTCCTCCACACTGCCTGCTCCGGTGGGAGTCTGGTCTCAGATATTCCTGCTTTATCCTACCCACATGCACTGTCTCTTCCACTGCTCCCCGTCACACCCCAGTGTCCACCATTAGTATTTTCAAGTTAAGTTCCTTCGTGGCCTCAGTTACCAGTGTCAGGGCATGTTGCGGGCTGAGGGCCGGGGACCTGGGGGCCACGGGGGACCCCCACCCACAGGCAGGCAGGACCTGCCCAGCCCCAGCCAGGAGCAGGGTGGCCAGGGGGCATTGGGGACAGCCCCAGCCCTGGGCAACAGGCACCTCCCTGGGGATGGGGACGGGCTGAGGCTGGGCGGCCGCTGGCCCCACGGGTGGGCTCGGCTTGGCAACTGTGGGGAGTTGGAGACCAGCAGCAGGGACTGACAGCCCTGGGGGGCTGAAACGGGTCCTGGGCCACGGGTGGGGTGGGGGAGGCCCCGGGGAACTGGGCAGGGACAGGGAGGCCTGTCGGTGCCCTCAGCCCTGACAATCAGCAGAAAAGCTGCACTACACATGAGACAGCCGTGTGTATACTGCTATTTTTCATATTCTTTCAGCTTGTCCAGATCTGTGCAGATGTTTTCTGCACGGTTGTGGTCAGATTCCTACATCAAAATCAGTTCTCTCGCCAAGTGTAGAGACTTTTCAGGCTGTCAGGAGAAGCAGATCTCCTCAAAGAAAAGATCACAGCATATTTTTTATCACTTCTGAAACAGTGCAATAGAAAAATCTTTCATACACTTCTCATGCTAAGCCACATGCCTGAAGTATGATAAAGTTCTAAGTACCTAAAGCCATGCTCTTACTACAGTATCTTATCCTTATGAAGAGCTATTGTCCCATTTTGTCTCAATGCCACAACTTACGGGACTGGCAGCATCTGAGATGGGAACAAAAAAAATTTTAAACCTCTCGGTGCTGAGGTATATTTTAAAGGACTTCATAAATGCTTAAAACAGCTAGATAGATGGGCACTGTGCTTGGTCTCTAATTACTCAAGAAAAAGGCATAGTTGCATTGTAGGGAGTTTAATAAAATTATTTGCTCAACAAGAATTTTGCTTTCAAAAGGAATTATGAGGTTGATTAAAGGACAGGATAGAATTAAATACTTTTAATGTCAGGTTAAATCAATAAGGCATTCACATCTGGAATACTGCATTCATTTTGTTTGTAGTCTGTCTTAAAAGTTCAGGAACAAGTGACAGATCATTAGACACATGAGGAAGAATGAAAGGAAGGATTGTGTGGTCTAAAGAAGAAATCAACATAAGGAAGAGAAGACAGAGGTAAGCAAAGAATAATTGGAGAAGGTTACTGAAGAAGCATTGTAACCCTTTGTCAGACTTTATTTTATTGAATGACAAAACAATTAGTTATTAACACAGATAACAGGAACAACCATAAAAGACATAAGATTGGATTAAAAATCCATCTACCTATGTTTCAGGGCATACCTAGGATAATAATCTAGAGGTGGCAGAAAGTAAGTTCTCCTATTTTTTAAATTATCTTTTAAATTTGTAGCATGGAACTGATTACAATCAGTTATGACATATGCATGTATGTTAGTAGAGAGTGATCCAAATGAACGGAAAGTTGCATATCACCTTAGTGACTTAGTGCATTTCACAAAGAGTTTGAAATTCTAAGTCTCTTTTCTGCTTTCCTGTTTCTCCTTGGATCATGTCTATTTTTCTTGGATCAAGTATTAATTTAAAAAGAAAGGGGGGGAAAAAAGTAACAAAAAAACCCTAGACCAGCTGGGTAGCTCTTTAATTTTATCCTACACTTATATAGAATGTAGGATCATAACTGTATGTTATATTTAGGGGACTTCTTTTAGTCTAAGAACAGAAGCACTAGACAATATCTGATGCATCCCAGTATGAAAAGCATGCTATTAAATTATCAGTATCTGGAACAGAATCCAGTGACACTGAAAATACAAGAAAAAAGATGACAAGTCTTGTCAGGGTTTCTCTAGTGACAAGGGCTTTTTCTCCCTGATGAGATAAAGACATAAAGGAGATGCTAGTGAAGACATTTTCAACATGATTTTGTTAATACACTTAAATGACTGATCAGAGAACAGAATAGTCTGCTAAACTGTATTAGAGTCAAGAAAAACATTTATGATCTTTTCCCATGCCAATATCTGTTAAACGCAGATGCGAATAAAGTCCATATTAAAATATTTACATAGTTGTTCCAGAATAACCTATCCTCTCTATTGTGGCTTCTGGTTATTTTGGTGGTAGTGGGATTTTGGGGGCGAGGGAGTTGGGGTTTCTTTTCCTAGAAGCGTACAAGAGCCTGAGGCCAAAACCAATGTTTGCTTGGTAAAAATGCATGGAAATGGGTCATTTCTCCCTGACACATCTACAATTTAAGCAGACGTCTGGGTGGGAGGAAAAAAAAGGAGGGTCTAAAGAGCATTACCAAACAGGTCAGTGGCAAATCTGTGAAGAGAAGCCAAGCATCATGTCATCAACCCTAGGGCCTCTAGGCAAGAACAGCTTGCTTGGGAAATTTCATTGATACCTATGTACTTTTTATCAAAATCCACTCAACTGAAATAATACTTTGCTCTAATTCTCTTAGGCCAATCAGGCATGCCAAGGTACTTCATGGCTTGAAACTGTAACAGAGTGCTGCAGCTGCCTCTAAAAACACCAGAAAAGTGTGTATGTGTTGGGGAGGGTGGGGGTGGTTAGAGTTCTCCTGTAGGAATATGAAAGACATTAATCCAATGATGTTCTTACTGCTATAAAATGAGTAGAAAATTATAGGAAAAGTGTGGTATTTTCTTGAGATATTGTAAGAATAGAAGATCTCATTCCAAGTCTTAAACTGAAGGTGCTACTGATATTGTTGCTATAGAGCGTGAATCAATAAGTATTTTCATTTATTATGCATTGTGTGTTTCTTATGCAATAATTTGATGCAGGATAGGATTTATATACCAATCTTATTACACATAAGTGCTAAATGTATTTTAATTTATATGATATATGTTTCTCTAGCCTTGTTAAAAAACAGTTTCATTGACCAACTGCTACAGTAGAAGAGTGATCTCTTTATCTTCATCTGGATATTCTGCAAATGTTTACCCTTTCTCTTGCCTTGCCTGTTTTGAAGTTGAAGTAGTTAAAAATACTGGAAAGGGAATTATAAATTGAGCAGTACTGTCACTAAGGGTCTATATTATTTTAATTAAAATAATGTAGAGTCTTTCATCTTCAAGAATCTCAAAGTAATACATGCTCTTTATATATTTACATCTTGCCGGTACTGTTCTCATCAAAGTCCATGTTGATATTTTCTTTGATGTCAAAAAGTGCGGTGTTTGTCTTCAAGATTCCCAAAACATTAAACATGTGGGAGAGAGGGAGGTGAACAAGGAGGACCAGGCATGAGGAGATGTATTTACAATGGAAGGATTGGAAGTGCATCATGTGAAATTTTTTCTGGACTAGGGGGCCTATTACAGAGGCTTAAGAAAGGATTTAAGAAGGAGGTGAGCACTTGGTAATCCCCCCTTTTGCTGTACTCTCACCGTTCTTGGGAATCAGCAGCTAAATACCTGCTGACCCCAAGACTTTGTCTACCTTCTTATATTAATATCCACTAATGGATGTGTTCACCATTAAACTGTGCAGTTCATTTCTGAACACATTATTCTCTTCTCGATAATAATCTGTAGCAACAAACTCCACTGTGCAGTAATGCAGCATGGAATAGTGTTCCTTTGCTTTTTTTTGTGTTTAGTTTGAAGAACCAAATCTGGGAAAAAAACCATACATACTCCTATGCAAAGGTAGCACAATTGTATCTCTGCACCTTAACTTTATATCTCTATATCTTTACAAGATTTGAAGCAAAGTATAGAACACAACATGAAAATGGTGATATATCCTTACTGTAGCTTCTGTTATGAATATTGCAAACAAGGAATGCTGGCTCAGAGTTCAAAACTGTGAGGTAAAACCAGAAAAAGACAAACCTTACCAGTGGTATATGTGCTCAAAATAGAGTATCTTCTCCTAACAAACCACTTAAAACCATGATTTATGCAAGTTTGAATTGAGTTACATTCAGTAAATCAGCTAATAGGAGATAATATGGCAGTGCATTGCCTCTGACAACATAATTTACCCTCTCAGTTCACTGATGAGAAAGGACTTAAGATACATTTTTGTTATAATATTGTAGAATGAGAATAATTTTTAGGTTAATAATGTCCTGGTTACTGATCAGAGGCACATCCAAAATGACCATCTTTATTTTTCACAGTTCTTAACTCCATATCCCTGTTGGCACATCTAGCAGTTGTGGAAGAAAATAAAAAGATAGAGTGAAATCCTCATTTCCTATCTGACTAGGGTTGGCAGAGTCCTTTCTTCTGCTCAGGCAATTAAATACTGTCCCAATGGGTGGAGGTGTCAGAAAAGATTGAACATCTGATTCTCCTTTTAATTCTTTGAATCTCCACTTCTCATATAAATCAGAAGCAATTATTTCACCAAACAATCTTGAGAAGACAGTCTCAGCCTTTGTGTATATGTACCTGTTTCTAACGGCTCAAGTCCTGGTTATTTTTTTAACACTACTCTTGAGCGAAATCCTCTGTTCCGTATTGCTCATTGAGAGGATCAGTTGCTTTCCATCTGTATGCAAGATGGTTGCAATTCCATGGTGTTCTCTATTTCTAGAAGGTAGAGCTCTTTGAGCTGATAGAATTTTTAGCAACCTAAATATATACTACGATAAATAGCACAGTCATATGTCTTATTAC
The DNA here is from genome assembly GCA_013389945.1 of Fregata magnificens. NCBI lineage: Eukaryota > Metazoa > Chordata > Aves > Suliformes > Fregatidae > Fregata > Fregata magnificens. Next base: position 12,104 of record WAAD01042691.1, read on the forward strand.
TAACAAAAGGGCTGCAGAGAAAAAAATGAATTAATTACAGATTAAATTTTCTGTAAATTGCTGTTCTTTATTTCTTCTAATGATACCAAATATGCTAGTTAGTCATAAATTTACCTCTCACAGAACAAGTCAAAACCAAAAAAACTTGTAGCATGAATACATTTAGCCTATACTTTTATCCTTATAGCCCCGTTTAATACAAATTTGAGATTAGCACAAATGGCACCATCCTACAGATGTAGCTCTAACACAGTATGTGGTTTATGCTGAGCCATTAGAGCTATTAAAGCACATTAACATTAAGTAGTGCAATAACATGAACTGTGCCTCCTGCATTACTGAAATTCTTCTCTCCTTAATACTTTTAGTGTGGAATTCTGTATGATTTATTACTGTGCAGTTGAGCTAATTTCAGTATTGCATGTCCGAACATTTTGGCCTTGTTTGGGCTAGTCATAAGTCCCTGAATGAAATTCGGTTTGATTAGATAGCTGTCTTTGGCTGAACAGGTGAGTTCATCTGAATCATGAAAGCACCCGCTACCACTTTACCAGATTACAATCTGAATAGATACTTTATTATTGCTGTACTGAGTGCTTTTAGATGAATAATTCTGGAAAATTATTGGAATACTTGTAACTGATTAGGTTCTTTGCTCCACATGTTTTGTTATTTGGTTGTTTTTTTAAGAGAGGCCATGACTGATACCAAGATCATAGAGTGACAGAGTGAGCTTAACCAGAAAAACTGAGTTGGTATAATTTCCCTAAAGAAGCTTAGCAGATAAGTGGCAGCATCAAAATGAGAATTTCCCAAGTTTCAGTTCAACCCCTCTTCAGCGTAGTAGCTATTGTTTTCAGTGGTGAATATCTGCCCCTTTTATAGTTGAGCTTTATGTTAAAGTTGGAGAGTAGTAAACTTTCTATAGAGTGTTTAGTCTTTTATTGGGAACTTTAATATTGGTCGTTTTTCTGAAGTATTGTTGAATGTCTCAGATAAACTACTGACAGATAACAGTATATTACACCTGACTAGTGGAAAATCTTTTCATCTATAAAGGTCATGGTGTTTTCTTTTTCTGTTAAATAAAACCTCATGTCCAGCTCTAGCGACAGTGTAGCTGATATGTTCTTACTTTATCATAGAATAATTGCATTACGAAATTGGAAAATATTCAGTTGCTTTCCCCTTCAGCATTGGACTGCACTCAAAAGCCAGACAGCAAAATGGTTCTGAGCAAACTGACATTCAATGCCAAGGACAAAATGCCACGTTAAAGATTTCTTCTTAAAAGCATAGATACAAATGTAGCTCCTGATATATCTTAAGCTATCTTGGCAAACCTTTGGGTGTATACTATATGCTATTGGTTTAATTGAGACCACAAAGGGAAATAGGCCACCCTATGGCCAGCCCTTGGTCTATGTTTGTCTTTCATTTAAAGACAGCGATACCAAGGACCATGTTTTAAAGAATCAGATAACATAGAATAGAATCATAGAACCATTAAGGTTGGAA
>WAAD01042692.1:7364-41471 GCA_013389945.1 Fregata magnificens
TTTTTGTTTTGTTTTGTTTTTTTTAAAGATCCTCATGAATGCTCTGGTACGTATTTCAGTTTTAGATTTTTGCACCATAGCTGCAATCAATTCAGTGAAAAATAGCTGTCTAAAATTGATTACAATATTACAGAAAAGCTACATTTAAATATATTTACTTAGGAAAAAAAAAAAAGCACCACCAAAAAAACCCTGACAATTACTGAGTTTAGCTTTGACCTGCACTGACACTCAAGAAGCCTAACATATATTTCTCCATCTTAAATAAGCAACATACTTTTTTGTTTTGGATTCTTTTTCAGACATTTGTTTGTTCATATTATTTTTCCTCTCTTGCCCAAAACATGTACTGGAAGGATCTTGCAAGTGCCTGAAATACTAGTCCTATTCTTCTTTTCTCTCTCTCAAGCACACAGCCTGCCATTTCCGTGAAAACTACTTGCTTTCCCATATGCTGTGTAAAAATTTAAAGTGATTTGGATGTCTCTCTAAATTATTTGATAGAGACTTAAGAATTTTACGTTCATACTGGTGCTACATAGAAAAAGGGTCCTAAACAATTATTCTGTTTCTCTCAGTGATCAGTATAATACATGTCAGTGCAAAATGGAAAAGAGTATGAAGTAAATATTTGGGGAAAAACATGCCTGTAGAAAAAGCTTTCTGTAACTAAAAAAGTGGCACCTGACACCTGGAATACATCATGGCTGAATACAAGAACTTCAAAGAACAGATGAACCACCACAAGATACAATTCTTATATTCTTATAATTTATTTTATTTTTCCCTTGAAAATAAATACATTAATAAAACACATTTTTAAGACATACATTTTTCTATAAAATAATTTTTCAGTACTAGATATATTCAAGTTGGAGCTTTAGAATAGCTTTATTTGAAAGAAAACATTAAATTCTGAAAGTTCTCCACATTTTTATGATATATGCTATCCAAGGAATTCAAAGTACTTTAAAATATTGCTTTGAAGTCGGAATCTGAATGTAAAGTTTAAAAGTCAGAATTTACTTCTGAAATACTTACACTGATATTTTCAGTGGAATTATTTAAATAACTCCCCAATATGTGCTTAATTTAAATTCATTTATTCTTCTTAAAATCATTACAAGCAAGCACACATCAGCACTTAGAAGAAAATACTACAGATGACAGTACTGTAAAGTTCAGTACTTTAAAAAATATCCACTAAATCAATCTGGATTTTCTTTATTCTTTAAACATTTATTAGTTTTATGTGCAGGTCAGATATTTCAGAACTACACAAAGTACATTTTATAGAAAAAATTCAAGCTATTGATAAAAACAAGTGAAATTAATGTTATACTTGGAAATGAATCCTCCCCCACCCTGAAACAGAGTTGATTCTATTAAAAGTGATAAATGAAATGGAAATTAAAATTTTAATGAGGTGCTTGTTAATCCATTTGTTCACATCTAATTTGAACTTCGTTAGATTGCTACTTATTATGAATACTATAGATATGATTCCTTCTAAATCTCAAGGGCAAACAAAATGTTAGAGGACTGGTTGTCCCAAGATAGGTCCACAGTATATTATCCAAGCTTCTGAAATTAAGCACTGGAGCTATTTCCTGTGATACATTTCATTTAAGAAAATTAATGACATTTTAAAGCAGTTGGTTAAGTCCTTTGACATGGTAATTGTCCATACCAGAACAATAGACGAAATATAACCAAAAGGAGGCTGCCTACTTGCCATCGATTATTTCCAAGGCTGGAGGGTTTATTTGTACCTATTGCAACTCCCAGGGACTTTATCAAGCACTATCATTTCTCTTAGTAGGATTTGGGGTTATTTTATCTTATTTATTTCTACTTGATGTGTGTACAAAAATTTGGTACAGACACATATCAATGATTTTTTCTGCTTGACTTTAACAAGCAGTAAAAAAAATATAACATCACCTAGAAGACAACATTGGAACTACAATATAGATAGCATAGCTCTGGATGTGATTTTTACACAAAACCAAAATGCAGAGCAATTGCAGTAATGAATAACATACAATTTTCTAATAATTCCATAAAAATCTGTATATTAAAAGAAAACGTATTGGACTATGAACTAAGAAATGCCACAATCAAGGTTGCATAGACTAGTCCCAAAATAAGTCCCTTGGACTTATTACTGCAATAACTCCTTTATTTATATATGATGTTTCAAATGATTCAATATGTTTATTTTTAACCCACAACCCTAAACTCTTTTAAAACAAGTAGCACTTTTTAATATTTCATTCGACATTGCAACTTTGCATTTGTCTCATTGTCAGGATGTTAACAATAATTGAACACTTACAACATTTCATAACTTTAGTGAAAGCCAGCTGAGTTCAAGTCACAGAGTTTGAAGTTTTTTGCTTTATATGTGATAAACTATCTTTTCTCATTGGACTGTATTTTAATTTTACTAACATCATTTACTACACTTCCCATCATATAATACACTATATCCATAATACAATTCAATAAATTGCTATCTTAAAGATAGCTATGTTTTTTGACATTAGTGTCCATTTTTTAAGGCTTTTCTGAAGCTTCTTTCTTTCCTGAAGAGTTTATGTCCAGCTAAGTTCATGGACAGTCTATGTAGTTTGTTCTGGTCACCATATAATATTTAACCTAAAAAGGCTTTTTCCTTTCTTGGCACTTTCCCCAGTATATGCTATCAGAAAATAAAATTTTGGGAGCCACCTACTTCTTTATACAAAAATAATTCACCCAATTATTAAAAACAAAATTCACCAAAGAACAATCCTTAGTGAATTCTACTAATGATGTACTTACAGTCTGATAGTTGACCGTTCAGCATAACCTGTCATCTTCCTTTCATAAATCTTTTGCCACCTTATATTCCTTTTTGTTCTCTCTACTTCATATTTTCCCATCTGTATCCTCTAAAATTTATTCAGAATTCTAAATCATCTTACATATGTCTGTTGTGTCACAATCTAGGAAAAGGAAAACATATAGAGGAAGGATCCTTTCAGGTGATATCTAGAAACAAATTTTGGCACATATTGCCCTCATCTTACTACCTCTTCTGAGCAATAGGATTTGATTTTTCCTCTTTCTAGTATGGTTTGGATTTAATTCTCAATCTAAATAAAATACATTAGGAATAAAGTTTTAAATTGCAAGAAGAGATACTGTTTTGGTAATCAACAAAGCTCAGTTAAATAAATGCAGTTTAATTTGGGGGCATTCACTTAGATAAGAAAGGAAAACACATGGAAAAACCAGTAGCTATTTAATATTACTGATGCTACTTTATGTGAACCTGTTTCACTCTGTACTGAAACGAACTTGGAGCACTTACTTACAAATTCATTTATCCTATCTCAATGGAGGAGGGTATAATGAACAGCTGCAGGGTAATAAATCTCTAAAAAGCACGACATACATTTTGTAAGTAAGCATCTGTTTACACATTTAGTTACAGCATTACTCTGTCCATTCCTCAGGTACTCTCTTATAAAAGTTTTTCCTGGTGACTTCCAAAAAATGTGAATGCACGTCCACTATGACAGTAAATCTGGATACTTCTCATGAACGAGAATTCCCTCAAAGTGACTTAGGATCATATTAAATTTTCCTTGTTCCAGTTTTCTTGCAACTAAATACTAATGCACAGATTGAAGGGAGAAGGGATTCAAAAGAAGAAAAGAACAACAGAGCACTGGAGTGCATTGTCCTATCCCCCAAGCCCCTGCATCTGTGATATGAAAAAACATTTCTGGAAATATTTATATGTTGAATAAGTGGCTTACTCTAACTTTGTTTACCTGTTCTGATACATACCATTTATATAATTTAATTATCTATATTAGATAAAAAATGCTACATAGATTAACAGATTCCTCACGGGACCTGTTGACACAAAATTTCTATCATATTGCTCTGAATATAAGGAAATTTATCTTCTTTTTCAGAAAGCATTTTAACAAGTCCAGCTGAAATCCACCTCACAAGTTCATCCATGATCAGGGAGAGTCAAAGGTTAAGCAGGCAGTAGCCAGGAGCCAAATGCTGAGTCCTCTTTACAGGACTTTGAACTAAGCAACTGCACACCTATACATGCAAAACGGCCCATCAGGAAAGTAGATCATCACATGAGAAAAAAAGTAGGTGGACTATGGGGAATGCGTAGGGTTGGGAATTTTACCTATGAAAAGTAATTTTTCATGATTGTTGAGGATTTTGTTTGTTGGGGTTTTTTTAACTTTTCTTTGAGGAGTGCACTATAGTGGAGGCAGCTCCAGTCCATAAAATTATGTTCTGACATTGTGCTAACAACTACGGCACACCAAGCGTATGTAAAAGTTTCAAAGCCAAGCTGTGCTGTTAAGTATCAGGGTTGAGAAGCTGGAAGTACTTTGCAAATTTTAGACCCAAAGAGGACAAGCTCAGGATTCCCATTAAATTATAGACGGACTGCTAGAGACAGCCAAACACCTGCAGTGGAGTAAATCAGTGGGATTGAGGAGAAGAAACCTCTAAGAGCAGTCAGTCATGGTCAGAAAAATTTTCTGTCCAATGTTGTAGTTGAGTATATCAAAGAGTAATATTCTCCTAGAACAAGATTTAAGTGGCAAGTCTGAATTCAGTTGACTCCTACCTTCCCCCAGGTTTGGGTCCCACTGCCTGCATTTCTACACAAATATGCACACAGCAGTCAATCTGCAAACGCACAATAAATTCATTGAGTCCTGACAACATTTGATTTATAAAGTTCAACTGTACTGTGTGTGCACAGTAATCCCTTCCCATAACTGAGGAGTAAACAACAAAGAAACAGGTAAGAGCAGACTGCCTTCCTCAAAGTAATTCATTGAGCCCACAGCTAGTTTTTGGCTGACATCTTTCTTGACAGCGTATCAAACTTCAGCAACTGATGCAAGGTAGATGAATAACACTGGTGGCAGCAGCTAACCCTTGCCATCACTCCTCCAAGTAGCCATTACCATTGTGCTTCACAGAAGATAATAACCAAAGGCAAACTACAGAGCAATCTGACTGTGTGGGAAGGTTGGATGCAAATGAATTCTGCAGGTGAAGCACCAAGACACAGGTGGAGCATTCGCCTTTCTTTGTTCTTGACTTTTTTGAGCACTTCTGACCAAGAATCATCTTTAGGGTTTATATTCGTGCATTAGCTTCAGAGCAGAAACCTGATCTGTGACCACAAATTATTCGATAATAACCCACACCAATAATTTATTGTTTGTTATTGAGAAGAAGAGATCTCCCTTGCTGCTGATCTGTGGAGGGGCAGAATTACTTCAGTACTACTGAAGAGATAAGCTCATTAGCACTATCATTTTTCAGTCCTATGCTCTGTAATGCTTCCTATCACTCCAATCAAGCTCTCTTAAAAGGATACGGTCTTTCCCAGATGGTAGGGAAGTGCTGGTGCACTTTAATCTGGCTGCATTTAAATTGGAAATCCCTACAAACAATGTGGAAGTGTTTTAACTAAGAAAGAACAATTACAGTTCACCATAGGTCAAAAGGCCACGTATTATAGGTGTTCAATATTACTATTCACTTAATCCTTTCCAAATCCAGTAAACATCATTGAAGAAAATGATAAATATTTATGCTTTCAACAGTGAAAGGTCAAATTATTTTTTCTGCTTTTCATCTCTCAATATTAATGTATACTCAAAAGAAATATATTTTATTAAAAAAACCCAACACTCAGCAGAAATTGAAACTTGCAGAGAAATTACTCTACAGATTCCTTCACCAAACCATATTAAAATAACTAATTTAACCTTTAGAGCAACCACCAGACATCAACAACGTCAGTAACAGTAAGCAAACTCTGTCAAAACATTGTATATTAATCAGTTTCTAAGCCACACATGCTTATGTATCCTAAGTCATCATTACTGAAAATCCTAGCAGTCTCCGTAAACACATGAAATTCTAGTTTCATTTTTATGTTCATCCACTGAAAATTAGACCTATCAAACTCCATCTTTGGAAAAAGATACCAAGATTTACAAAAATTAGCCATGAATGATGTGCACAGCATAGTTATGAAAATATGTGTTGGGAAAATTCTCTCAGGTGAAAAAAGAATTTGACAGAGTTATATGCAAAAGATGGTCATTCAATGGGAATATAGAAGAAATCTCTCTTTTTAGCCCATTTTCTGTTCTTAATAACAGAAATATTTAACAGCAGATCAAGACCTAAATTATGTAAATTATACCACCACATACCTGAGAATTTTGCCAGATACAGGTTATGAGGAAGGAGCAGAGGGACCAGGCTCAAGTACTCTTCAGCCTCCAGGGTGGGGACTGCAAAGTGCAACCAAATGATTGTAGACGCCAAGCTATTTCACATACATTCATGTGGAACTTTAACACTTTCACATTAAAGTGAAAAGGTAAAAAAAGAAAAAAAAAAGTGAGGAGGACTATCGATATATACTTTAGGGATTTCCAGACATCTGCTGGAAAAGTAGCACGGCGAGCTGTAGGCAATCCAGGAGATTCCTAGAATGCACTGAAGATAACTTCTTAAGCCAGGTAATAGACACCCCTACCCGAGAGGATGCAATACTGGACCTGATGGTCACCAATGCAAGTGAGCTCATCAGTGATGTCAAGATTGGAGGCGGCGTGGGCTGCAGTGATCATGCATTGGTGGAGTTCAGACTCCTGATGGATATGGGAAAAGTGAGGAGTATAGTCAGGACGCTAAACTTTAGGAAAGCAAACTTCCAGCTCTTCAAGGAGTTAGTCAAAAGGACCCCCTGGGAAACAGCTCTCAGGGACAAGGGAACAGAACAGAGCTGGCAGATCTTTAAGGATGCGTTCCATNGCGCCACGCCCTTCTGACGCGCCACGCCCTGTTTGCCCACTTCTACAGGTATGTTAGCCAGAAAAGGAAGGTCAAAGAAAGTGTACCCCCTGGATGAACAAGAATGGCAATGTAGTATCAACAGACAAGGAGAAGGCTGATGTACTCAACAACTTTTTTGCCTCAGTCTTCACTGGTAACCTCTCTCCTCACCCCTCCCGAGCCAATGGACCACAAGATGGGGACCAGGGGGGTAAAGCCCCTCCCACTGTAAGGGAAGATCAGGTTCGTGACCACCTGAGGAACCTGAACATACATAAGTCTGTGGGACCTGATGAGATGCATCCCAGAGTCCTGAGGGAATTGGCTCATGTAGTTGCCAAGCCACTCTCCATGATATTTGAAAAGTCACAGCAGTCAGGTGAAGTCCCTAGGGACTGGAAGAAGGGAAAGATTGCACGCATTTTTAAAAAGGGTAGAAAGGAGGACGCTGGGAACTACCGACCTGTCAGCCTCACCTCTGTGCCTGGGAACATCATGGAACAGATCCTCCTAGAAGCTAGGCTAAAGCACATGGAGGACAGGGAGGTGATTCGAGACAGCCAGCATGGCTTCACCAAGGACAAGTCCTGCCTGACCAACCTAGTGGCTTTCTATGATGAAGTGACTCCATCAGTAGATGAGGGAAAAGCAACGGATGTCATCTATCTGGATTTCTGTAAACCCTTCAACATGGTCCCCCACAACATCCTTCTCTCTAAATTGGGGAGATATGGATTTGATGGGTGGCCTGTTCGGTGGATAAGGAATTGGTTGGATGGTTGCAGCCAGAGTATAGTGGTCAACAGTTCCATGTCCAAATGGAGACTGGTGACAAGTGGTGTCCCTCGGGGGTCCGTACTGGGACCAGTGCTGTTTAATATTTTCATCAATCACATAGACAGCGAGATCATGACCCCCCTCAGCAAGTTTGCAGATGATACCAAACTGAGTGGTGAAGTTGACATGCCAGAAGGACAGGATGTCATCCAAAGAGACCTGGACAAGCTGGAGAGGTGGGCCTGGGTGAACCTCATGAGGTTCAACAAGGCCCAGTGCAAGGTCCTGCACCTGGGTCAGGGCAACTCCCGATATCCATACAGGCTGGGGGATGAAGGGATTGAGAGCAGCCCTGCCGAGAAGGACTGGGGGGTACTGGTGGATGAAAAGCTGGACATGAGCCAACAATGTGCGCTCACAGCCCAGAAGGCCAACTGTATCCTGGGCTGCATCAAAAGAAGTGCGGCCAGCAGGTCAAGGGAGGTGATTCTGCCCCTCTACTCCGCTCTGCTGAGACCCCACCTGCAGTACTGCCTCCAGCTCTGGAGTCCTCAGCACAAGAAAGACATGGACCTCTTGCAGTGGGTCCAGAGGAGGGCCACAAAAATGATCCGAGGTCTGGAGCGCCTCTCCTATGAAGAGATGCTGAGAGAGTTGGGGTTGTTCAGCCTGGAGAAGAGAAGGCTGCAGGGAGACCTTATTGCGGCCTTCCAGTACTTAAAGGGGGACTATAGCAAAGATGGGTACAATCTTTTTAGCAGGGTCTGTTGTGATGGGACAAGGTGTAATGGTTTTAAACTAAAAGAGGGGAGATTTAGACTGGATATAAGGAAGAAATTTTTTACAATGACTGTGGTGAAACGCTGGAACGGGTTGCCCAGAGAGGTAGTGGAGGCCCCATCCCTAGAAACATTCAAGGTCAGGTTGGACGGGGCCCTGAGCAACCTGATCTAGTCAAAGATGTCCCTGCTCACTGCAGGGGGGTTGGACTAGATGACCTCTAAAGGTCCCTTCCAACCCAAAGCATTCTATGATTCTATGATTTTCTCTCTCTATGGCCCACAATTCAGAAAAGGTACAATATCCAAATATATCCAAACAATATCCAAAGGCTGCTGGATGTATTGGTCAAAGGTGGGGAAGAAGGGCACAAGTACATGGGGCAGTATTTTGGTATGAGTAACAATGAGTAGGTCTTCTACCTACAGATTTTAAGCACCAGATATGAAGAATGGAGATTGTGTTTTTCATAGAAAAGGGTTATTTGATCTAGTCAAGTGCAGGAATCCCTCTAAGACCCCCAACAACCACAGCATCTGAAAGCACTGTATTGGCTGATGTGCATAGTCAGGGACATTAACTCCACTGCTCCAAGATTTCAGATTATGTTATGGAAAGCAAATGCATACAAGTTTCTCAAATCTCAATATATTTGACAGGCAGCAGAAATAATACATAATACTCTGTTTTATTTGCCACGCATTTACACATAAGTTATAATCAGCACTTTTGTCCAATGTCTAAGACAGTGCACAGAGGAGTTGCAAGGACATGGTTGAATGTAACCTACAACAAAATATTTATCTAAGTGAATAATAACATGAATCCAGAGGCACCTATTGCAAGTAGTAGCTAGTTGGGTATTTTTCTCAAAATCAAAAAGGATAAACTGTAGGAAGGGACACACTGAGAATATACACATGGTAGATTAAACTGATCAAAGATGTGCTGCCTTAAAAAAATTGCAAACCTCATGTTCTGGAAGGAAAGTCCTTGTGCTGCAGCAGCCATCATGTGCCCACATGAAGAATACTGATTTTAATTTTCCTGGACTTTTAGCCATATAAGCAAGCTTCTCTGTGTTACTCTGTAGAAGGGAAAGAAAGATAGCAAGCAATACTTTAAGCTAACTATGAAATTATGCCCTTAAATTGTTTTCTGTATTGTTACAGAAAACGGTCCTGCTGTTTACAGCAGGCCTGTTTCCTGCAGATAAAGAAAAAGAGACCACCCATGCGACACAAACATTTTGCACTGGACATCAGTATTCTATACTTACATAACCGTTAAATTTGAAAGGGATGGAACTAGCTCAGCCCTTAAATAAAGCACATGACGACCATCATGAAGAATTGTAGTTCACGCAGGACCACAAATCAGGTCCACCATGACATGGAACTTCAAGACAGAATTGCACCTGAGTGTAATTAAGGATTGTAAGTATAATTAAGGTTAATAATTGTGCCCCATTAAATAAGAACTGACTTTTGCAGCAAGAAAATTGCCTAGCATTTGAAGCTGGCAGCTTGCAGCTCACTTAGAAGGAAGACAGTGGATGCGAGAAGTCAATGAGTCAGAACAGAAAAAGGTAAAACTGCAAAGAAAAATTGCAACAGTTCAAAGCAGGATTGACAGCCATGACTGTTGCATCCTAGAAGTCTGTTTTAAAGCTTGTAGTAATGCATCATACTTGTTCACAGAAACTGTTGGTGGCAAGTCAATTCACTTTTTCTTGATACACTTCTGCAATTTCCACTTTAGAATTTTAAGGGTGGTTGCTTGTTTGGGTTTTTTTTAATCTTTCAAACAAGACTCACATGACATGGACTTTTCATTTCTTTCTCCATATTCAGGTGTACATTTCTGGCATGTATGATGGATCAGGAAGTGGGTCTGCCTCAGATAACCCATTACTCTATGAATTCCAGCTTGTGGGTGGGTTTGAGATCAGACAGCTAGGTAAAATCAAGTCAGTCACGGCTGCACCAGAAATCTAAAGGAACAACATGAAGACCTGGTCCAGAACTGATTATATATTTAGGAATAACTGGATGTACTTACAGAAGGTCATGTGTTCAACAAGAAAAACCAGAATGATGATTTTTGGGGGACAAAGTAGATAAGAAAGCATCACTGAAGCAGCCGTAGTTTGCATTCAAATGTGCATGGTGCATGCACACATTTGTGACAGAAGAATAATGGCCAATTACTACCAATTGCCATTTAATTAAAAATTACAGGGTAATGAGAGGAGGACATGGACATGCAAAATTATTTGCTGGGTCACTGCACCATTTTCAGTGTCGGGATGCAAGGGAAATTCCTATTACGGTCAAATGTACGGAGGGTACTGAACTGCAGCATGTATTTGGAAGAGAAATTACATACTTAATATTGACTAAATCACTGAACATTAGGATATGATCAGTAATCAATTTAATAATCTCGCTGTCAACATCAAACAGAAAACTAAGTCCTTTAAACTTAGTGAGGACCTTCAAACTCGCTCTCTGTGCTATAACATCCCTTTTTCAAGTAACATAGGTGTTATAATGGAATTATGGCCTGGAAGATGCAAGGTAATATCCAAGCAAATGTCTACTTGGTTTAGGGAAGGGATAGGAAAGACCCTTTCTCCAGGAAGTTGCAGCAAACCCACTCTCATTTCTGCAGCTTCAGGGAATAGAAAGAAATGGAACACACACATATACATACACACATACACACATATACAATCAGTTGCAAAGATGCCATACTGGTCCTGAAAAGGTAACAGAAGTATGATAACAGCTACCATTTTCAAGGATATATTCGGCCACACAGTACAAACATCCCAGGATATTTGCAGTTCAGGAGAGGTCAGTCTTGTTTTTACAGTGTTGTGTTACAGGCTTTTTTCATATAGGTTGAGTGAGCTGCTGGCCTTATCTTCATCAGAGATGCTGAACACAACCACTGTGATAGCAAATGCACGAGCTATCCCAGAAAGAGTAGAAACCTTCCTGAAGCGGTCCACAATAGCCAACAAAAAAGGAGTTTTTTCAATTGGTTGATGGAGCAGATAGAAAGTGCTGCCTACTGTCAGGATTTTGGAGCTCTGCTAGGCATCTCCTGTTTGCACATATGAACAAAACCGTTCAAACTTATTACAGTTTCCAGCAGGGAAAAAAAAGACCCATGTTGTGCTGGTCGGAATTCCAGTGATTTTAGTCTTACTTTTTGGATGGGACAAGCTTCTTCAAGGGCATGAATGGAGCACAGTCTGACCCAGGTGACTATGAAATGGAAGCCTAACTGCTATTACAATTAACATTTGCCTCATAACAATTAACTCCTCCTCCTTTTCTACATAAACACAGCTGAATTTATTTTCCATTTTGCAGGAAGGAGTCAGCAGTAAATACTGTGTTCCCAATTCAGTGGCTACAAGGAGAGTTGAGAAGGCTAAGCAGACTGCATGTGAGAAATACACTCTTTGCTGTATTCGAAGCAGTACGATTGTTAGCATGTGTCACGTTTACTATCTCCATCCAGGTAGCCACAGCTATCCAATGTCCTGGGTCACCGCTTACACTTGAGAACTCCAGAACATGGAACACAAGAAACACAGACGCTTTCTTGGTTACCTTTTACATTTATGTTTAATAAAAATACCATCTTATCTCTCCAGTGATGAGTTGGGCTGGGTATGCTGCTTGACATGAATGATGAATGAATTTTTTGCACTTTTTTTTTTTTTTAAGGAAGATTGCATAAAAGAAGGTTAACGTAGCACCATGGTTATTGTTCATGCGATAATACAGTGCACGCTGGTAGGGCAGTTCACAAATTACTGGATTTGGGGTATGATCTTTGATTGAGCAACTTTATGAATCTTATGCCATATAAGCCCTGAATAACATGTATTGGAAAGTGCAGCCATGCTTCACATTACATCCTCAGGCATGGGTAAATGCATCCAGTTCTGAGTTTCAGGAAAAGCTTGTTCCTTCTCAACTGCACTGAAAAGACTTCCTCTTGGCTGAAAATCAGACTAACGACTGCAGTGTTCCCAACTAAGATAGATTAAGCTCTGTACATATGAACTGGAGATACACAAAATTAATGCCTGCCATTTAAACCACATATTTCACTATCTGTGTCACCATTTCTGCCTAAGTTAGAGAATTTAAGATAGTTAACTCACTAATACAGAATTCACAAAGATCAAGGATATCAGATCAGCAGCATCATATGGTTAATTTAGGCTCTCTCTTGAGATATGGGTTTAGTTGGTGGAATCCTTGTAAACCAACCTGTTGATTTCTGCATAGCATGTCCATTTTGTACACAAAGAATATGAAAACAAGCTTGGTATTAGGATCCTTAATCACAGGAAACTCAAACCTGACCAGAGCAAAATGTAAACAACAGCTCAATAAACAGAAAAAACCTGAGAAACTTATGCCAAGCTGCGTCAAGAAACGAACATACATGGGGACATCCTCCTTTCAGAACAGACTAATGCACAGCTCTGGAAAACAGTTTTGCAAGAAGAACAAGAAGTTCAAAAACTGTTGAAGGAGACAGACCCTTCATTCCTCCTGCCTTCTTGATTTTTAGACGTTAAGTGTCAGGATTTTCTAATTTTGACACATTGACAGAGTGGCAATGAAAGAAAAGAGGTTCTTTATTTGACTTCTAAGAAAAGGTTTAGTAAATCTCAAATTGGCCTGACCACCACTCCCTAATGACACTTCACGCCAAAACATCTAATCTAATCTTAATGTCATATAACCGTAAACAGTATTTCAAGAGCCACATAGCAACTGGTCAAATTGCTGATTAAGCCTAATGAATTAATCATCTGTTCAAATAATAAATACATGTGGGAATTGGTGTCTATACTAGTTTAAAGATAAAATACAGCTACTCTCCCTTATGAGTTACTATACTTGACACCGGCATCCCCAAAAAATTGTGGGAAAAGAGCTAATTATCAGGAAACACTCTGACTCCCAAATTAATGCAACAACATCAGTTTATAAGCGTCTGTAACAGTGGCAACCTACATCTGTATGCTGTAACCGTAAAGTTTATACCTGGAGTTGTTCAGCAAAAAGTCATTTATTCATTCAGGAATTACTTCCACATTGTTTACGTATTGTCACAGAGGAATACCACTAATGTACGTGAGTGAACACTCAGAATAGTTAGACTACTCCTTCCTCCTTTTGTTGCATTGTCACTATGCATCTTTGAAATAATATGGAAACCCTAATCACAGGTCCATAGCAATGCATCCAAAGTATTTCCTAACATTTCATTTGTCCACCAGGAAATGGTAAAAGGTTCACTATGAAGAGGTGTTCATGTGCACTGATAAGTAAGTGTAAGTAAGTGTACTGAGAAGGCCAATGGAAGTGATTAGAGAGCCAGCAATGTTGACATGTAAAGAAAAACATTTGAAAATTAAAAATACACAATTTCACTACAGAGGATTAAGAGGCAACACAGACAGCCATTGTGATACTATAATTACACATAATATTTATGTGACTGATTTTTACAATTATTAAAGAATTACTTTTGAAAAGAAAAATAAATTACAAGGAGTAATAACAAAAACAAGCAAAGGAAAAGCTGCAGCTGAGTATCATGAAAAACTACTTGGCTATGAGATCTGCAAAGCAGTACAAAAGCATCCCAAGGGAAGTAGTGGAATCTCCATCATTTGGGATATTTAAAACAAAACTGGATAAAATGTTGGAAAATGTTCTGTAGGGAATAGTCCTGAATTTGTAAGGAGGCAGACTGGATGACCTAACAGGTCTTTTTCCATCTGTAACATCTATTACTCTGTAATTGTCTCATGTCCTCAATCCACACACTAAGCAATCCTCACATAGCTCCAGTGCCAAATGGTTTGGTTCCAAAGCTCCCACTCTTTCTTTACTCATCATTTAAGACTAGCAGAGCAAATCCTACTTAGGAACGAAAATGTTCATAGCAAGATCAACAACAAGGAAAAGAAATAATTCTGAGGCCCAACCATGTAATTTCTCTCACACCAGCAGTTTTCAAGCTGTGCTAGCGTGTACCATTCATAAAAGGGTACCAGTAAGAGAATACAAACAGCTTCAAAATGGTGTGCAGCTCACCTCAATGCTTCTGCTTTTAGTATGACTTGTATTTGTGAAATCAGCATTTATTAAATCCTGTTGCAAACCACGTGCATCTCAGAAACTGATGAAAAATAATTCTGCAAATTCTCAACCCAGTTTTCTCAAGCTGTACATTGATGACAGTTTCTTTCAGCTACAAAAATAATTTAAGCAGTACCTACTTCTGTCTTATCCTCATCACTCAATCCGATTCTAGGCTGTTTACAAGTCTTATTTACATACTGTAGGAAGCAGCAGGGAAGAGGGATTGTATTCATTATTACAGACTTTTCCCCTAAGGTTCTTTAATATAGCTTCATAATCCATAGAATTACTTAAATTTGGAAAAATCAGAAAAAGCATTCTTTGATAGGGAGAGCTATTGTGTTTTCATAATGGAGAAACAGCATCAGGTTTCACATTTACAAATGAATGTGTTTCTGAGCATGAGTTCGATAAAGTTGGAGAAACACTTTCAGACATTTCTAACCTGCACACGAAGCTTTACAGCTTTGAGAAAATGAGCAGAGTTGTCAGACCACAGTCACACCTTGCTGAACACCTGCAAGATTCTTGGGTTTGCCTTTTTGTTTAACCAGAGGTGGTACTTCAAATGTTGGTGTTTAAGGGCCCTGTCATTCCCACGACTGCTCTATTTTATTGTTCATCAAAAGGAACATGCCATATTAAGAACATCTACAAGTAAGAAATGCACTTGTTTTGAACTACATTTTATTTAATAACAGTTCAAATCTATAGATTTTGAATTGATTTATTTCAATTTCCTAAATATAAAGGCTTTACTTTGAAAAGGTTTCAAAATATTTAATTAAGTACTATAAAATCAAGTCATGATTTTATTGTCTCTCTGTAGAGCCAGTAAAATTTAAAAAATTATTGATGCTTTTTACTTTTTATAGTAACGTTAACATGTTTTTTACATTGTTTTCCACTTTGCTTTCTTTTATATTCACAGAGGGAGAACTAACCAGTTAGCATAGGCTGACTTAGATCCTTTCCTGGCATAGTGCACAGAAGTTTGCACATGGCACACGTATTTCCAACTTGTTTACTTAATGCAACTTACCAATGGGTTTATAGCATTAGAATTTTGTCCATGGCCATGCTTATTCCAGAATAAAAATACCCGTACATAGACTTATAAAGATATGCATTAGTTATAAAATGAGGATACAATATTTCCCAGTATAGCCACAGTCTTTATTGTATTTGGTCTAAATTCCACATTTTTAAAAGAGGGATATTTCCATACATCTCAAGACACTTTGTTTTCACTGTAAGTATAAATTGATGTTACATACTCCTCTCAAGCAGTGCAAAGCACAAAAAAAAAAAAATTATATTTTCTAAACAGTATTGCCCATTTAAGTAAATACCTAAAATATTAAACTTAATTACATACATATATCATTTATATCTAAGAGAAATTGATGAAAAATATTTCCTACTTCCATTTGAAAGTTTAAAAAATAACTACTTTAAAAATGTATCAAAAATATATATGACAACTGAAAAAATCCAGAACAAAATCTCAAATTAATATTAAAAAATTGACAAAAGAGGTACACAATGAGGTTATCTCTACTATCATGTTTGAAACAGAGAAACATTAGATCTCCTAAAATAAATCTTGTGATTGCCCTAAAAGAAGAGCAAGACAGGTAGAAAAGCTTTTAGTATCTGCACAAAAACAACAAGAAGTTTACTAAACCAAACTGCTATAAAAATACCAAATAAACTAAAACTGAATAAAAATTAAAATCCAAAATGAACTGACTTAATTTATCTTTTCTATATTACCACCTGTGAAGGGTAAAAGAAAGCAAAATAACTGGGATGTTATATTGTTTTTTAACAGGACTTATTCCCAATTACTGCATACTGCTTATTATGTGATCCAGGAATAATTCTGAGAGAAGCACCGTGTAATATGGTAATGATGGCTTACAAAAGATGAGTAGAACAAACAAACAAAAATATTTAACTACTCACAACATACGGCAACATGTAGCAGAAAGTCTATGGCTTTGCATGCATAAGATGAAGTACTTACCGAAAACTGTTTATCTTATTTTTAGCATATTAGGAAGAACAATAAATGTCGCCATTTGAAACACAGACATTATAATAAATACACTAGCCATATCTGGGTTTGACACTGAAGAATAAAAATATAGTGCTGTATAGTGCCTTATATTCCACTCGATTTTGCTTCATAGAAAGAAACACAATCTGTGATGGTATCTCATTGATACATCCTGAATTCCGAGTATAAATCACAGAAATAATGTATCCATATAAGAAGATGAATATATGTATGTTACTTATATATGTATAAGTTAACTGGCAAATTCAAAATGTATTTAAAGTTTAAATTAAAATTTTAACCTTGAGTATTCAAGATATTTGTCCTTTAAATGGAGGGACCTAGAAGACATTTTTATTTTCTGAATTTTTAAAAATATTTTTTACATTTTACATTTTTCCAGACTGCAGGGTTAAAATAGGCAAACTGTTTGTTTATGTGGTACATTATCTTCCTAAATCCACCACCAACACCACCACCCCCGACATTACAATGCATTAGTGGCAAAAAGCGTGAACAGCTAATAGAAGCGCATCTTGTCACTGTGTGGAGAAAGTATTAAGCAGCACCAAAGGCAAGCACTGGATATCACTAAGTAAATGGTAAATTAAGAACAAGCAAAAAATACCTTTTGACATCAAAATATGAGTCATCTCACAGATCTAACTTTAAACTTACCCAGATCAACACATGCACACAAGGGCATTAGCTTTAGAGGAGTTTCAGCTGTCCCCATCAGCTGGCAAAGCTATCTCCTACAGCTCTAGAAAATGGTCCCAGGGTATAAACATCAGACGTGACCAAGAGTGATATGCTACTTGTTAGCTCAGCTAGACTTTACACAACACAGAGTTAGAGCTAAAGAAAACAAATGATATGGCACTTGGATAGCATACTCTAGTAATTCATAAGCATGATAAAATTTTTTCCAGATGAAGAACAATTTGCACATTCATGAAACTCGATTACTTTTTAGATTCCTGTATTTTTAGCTCTTCATTTTGAAACTTTCATTTGAGGAAATCACATTACAATTAAATGTAGAGGTAAGCATTACTACCTTCATGCAAATGCATGTCAAGAGTTTTTTTTTTTTTTTTTTTAGAAGACTCTTCTAAAAACACCCTTTATCCCATATTCACATTTTGCTTTATGCATAGGTATACATGGTTGAGAAGGTGCAGGCCTTTGCTGACTATCAATTCTTGCTGCCTCCAAAAGGAGGAAGCAGTTGTTTGAAAAGATGCTGCTTCTTGCAGCTGACAGCTGCTTCCTCTTCAAGGGCTCGGATGACTGCCTCTAATCTCTACCGCCACTGACTTCCATTTCAGGAGAAGGAAGCACCTCCCATGGAAGACAGGAGCACTTCTCTCTTTCTCAGCATAGAAGGATGACATAGGATGAAGATGAAGCACTGTTCAGTGATGCCAGTACTTAGCACCAACCTCCTTTCCCTTCCTTCACATCTGTTGTTGCACTGTGAACTGACAGACCAGGTTTCCCATCTTTCAGCAAGGTGGTCACTTTTGTCCCCCTATCCACAGAATATATCCACTACACCATGTGAATGCCCTAATAAAAGCAGACATGCTCAGACTGTAAATGAAGGATGAAACAAGTGCCTTCTTTCCATCTGTAGCCCAGGTACTCTGCTTTCTTATTACAGAAGGACATACTAAAGGGGCTGAAGGGATGCTGAAGTGGTCACCTTAGAATTCACAATCAAACCTCTTCCTTCTAAAAAGATAAAACAGGTATAGTTAACTATACTGGTAGTCTATAAATCTAACTGCACACAAGTCAAAATATGAGAACTGGAGTCATAAGAGCTAATGTTAGAATCATAGAGTAGTTTGGGTTGGAAGGGACCTTTAGAGGTCATCTAGTCCAACCCCCCTGCAGTGAGCAGGGACATCTTTGACTAGATCAGGTTGCTCAGGGCCCCATCCAGCCTGACCTTGAATGTTTCTAGGGATGGGGCATCTACAACCTATCCGGGCAACCTGTTCCAGTGTTTCACCACAGTCATTGTAAAAAATTTCTTCCTTATATCCAGTCTAAATCTCCCCTCTTTTAGTTTAAAACCATTACACCTTGTCCCATCACAACAGACCCTGCTAAAAAGATTGTACCCATCTTTGCTATAGTCCCCCTTTAAGTACTGGAAGGCCGCAATAAGGTCTCCCTGCAGCCTTCTCTTCTCCAGGCTGAACAACCCCAACTCTCTCAGCATCTCTTCATAGGAGAGGCGCTCCAGACCTCGGATCATTTTTGTGGCCCTCCTCTGGACCCACTGCAAGAGGTCCATGTCTTTCCTGTGCTGAGGACTCCAGAGCTGGACGCAGTACTCCAGGTGGAGTCTCAGCAGAGCGGAGTAGAGGGGCAGAATCACCTCTCTTGACCTGCTGGCCGCGCTTCTTTTGATGCAACCCAGGATACAGTTGGCCTTCTGGGCTGTGAGCGCACATTGTTGGCTCATGTCCAGCTTTTCATCCACCAGTACCCCCCAGTCCTTCTCGGCAGGGCTGCTCTCAATCCCTTCATCCCCCAGCCTGTATGGATATCGGGAGTTGCCCTGACCCAGGTGCAGGACCTTGCACTGGGCCTTGTTGAACCTCATGAGGTTCACCCAGGCCCACCTCTCCAGCTTGTCCAGGTCCCTCTGGATGGCATCCCATCCCTCAGGCCTGTCAACCACACCGCTCAGCTTTGTGTCGTCTGCTTCTTTTTTAGCTGGTTACTCTTTTTTGTTGACCAGCAGTAATTAAAGTTAATTTGTCTGTCAGAGACAACATAGGCACAAAGGCTACTATATGAGGCAGATGAACAAAATCCATTAAGAAACTAAACTAATGAACTAAGTGAACTGAACTAATGAACTAAGTCTAGTTAAAAGCAAGAATTCCCTAGCAAAATATGAATGCAGTTGCTCCAAAAGAAATCAAAATGCAACATACATTTAACTGGCATTTCTTCCTTGCACAAACAGGAGAAATTCCTCAAAAATAAAATCCTTCCAAGAAAGCCAACTGCAACTCCAAGGGCACACTGAGGCCATGCAATGCAGTGTTAATGTTAGAGACAACTGAACTAGCACTAAATCAGCTAGTGTATTTACATGGCATATTAAAATACTATACAGAAACACTAGCTTAATCTTAATAACAGAATAAGTTTATTAGTAGCACGCTGTGCATAGGCTAATTACTTTTGCATTGCAAGATGCAGATATGCTTTTAAAATCTGTTCCCACCTCCTATTTTCAATGGGAACATCTTCCTCCCATTAGCTAATTGAGCGCCATACCTAAGGCACATCATTCTAAGGAGATATCTAAAAAATGAATGACAGGTCTTCTGTCACAGTATCATTCATGTTCAGGTCTACTGTGTTCTTTCTTTACCTTCATTTCTAATCCAGTATTTTGGATTACCCTCACATGGGTAAGAGCTCTAATTGTAGATTTATAGAACCTAATGCTATGAAAAACATTATGATCATCTATGCTGACCTCCTGAATAAAGCAGGCAACAGAATTATATGATTCCAAATTAAATCTATAAACTCCTTCTAAAGCAACAGTTTATTGTATTAAATGACCTCCAATTCCAATTTAAAAGACTTCAGGCTCTAAAGAGCCCATCATATTCCTATACCATTTGTTCCACTGGTTAAGTACCCTCACTATAAAATTAAATTTTATCTAAATCTGCCTAACTTCACCTACCATGCATTGATCTGCTTAGTCTTCTACCAGACACAAGAGCCTATTATCAGAAATCTCCTCTAGGTTTCTGTAAGTTTTAATTAACTCTTTTCCTGAACTTCTTTCATTAAATCAGCTTTCTAGTTTCTCTCAGTCATGGTGGGCTGAGAAAGATAGTATTAATCAAATTTAGCAAATATTTTGGAGAATCAGTAAACCCAAAGCCTGTGCAGAAATATATGGGCAAAAATAGACATTGAACACAGAAGTAGCAAGATAGAATACCAAGCAACCATAAAGCTGAAAAAAAATTTGCTACAAAGAAATTTCAGTTTATAGCAAGTCAGTAGTAATAAACTTACATTAGTTATCGTCTGCTTTCAAAAACATATCATCGGACTAAGCAACTTTGTCATTGGATTCTTTCAAAATATTCAGCTGTTTCAAGCAAAATTCTATTTTGATCACTTAGATCATTTATACAGGACTGAAATATTCTTATTTGCAGATGAATTGAAAATAAAAGAAAAATTAAGCCTGTAACATTAAAAAGGGATCACCTCGTTCAAAATTTTGGCATTTACCATGAGTTAAAATACTCATTTGTTCCTCATCTTTCAATATAATTTCATCACTTTTTTTTAATAATTGTCATAATAAGCATGCTCATGTAATTTAATATGTATTGAAATAAAAACAACTAAACAGAATCAAAATGTTTAAAATATAGCCCCAAGGAACTGCTGCGGAAAAGGGCAAGCTTTCTTACTTTTATTAGAAATTTAGACTGAACTACAGGTTAAAGGTTCTGTAACACACTAACAACATGGTTTCCTTTAGGATATAGGTTTTGGAAGCTTACCAAGACAAATTTTAACTCCTCGTACAATTCTAACCCTGTTTGCTATAGGAACTTCTTTGCCTCATTCAACTCCTTCCATAAACTCATGACTGCCACAAAGACTGGAAGAAGTGAAATTATTTTTCTAACTCACAGTGAAAATATAATATTTATAATTTTCTACAGCTCCATCCTTTTTCCCATGTGAGCAGGATTTTGTCTCCTTTGCAAAACACCTACACAGTTGAAAGTAAATAATGAATAATTATTATATGAATGTTTTAAAAATCAAGGTTCTATACAACATTGGATTCTACACATTTTCTACAAGTGAGCTAAAACAGTATCATGTTTGGCCAAAACAGATTTCACATGAAACTGATAATTATACAGAGTTATGTTTGAAGATTAAATCACTGAAAAAATGTTGAAAACTTATGATAATCAACAGAAATAAATACTTTCAACAAAGTATGGAACCAGGAAATTATTTTCCAGAACAAGAAGTAAAATGCTATTAGGATGAAAATATAAAAGCAAAGTGACCTAACCAATTGTAACCAATGTAAAAACGAGACACTCTGTTCAGAAAGAGCGAGGACGTTTTCTGAAGTGTTACATTAGTCAGAATGAAGTAGGCCATTTGAGAGAAGTCTGAATGAACAGAAAGCTGGAATTTTAACAAGATTCACATGTTGACCAGATCCTCATATTCCTAGGGACTATGAACCAAATGTAAGTCTCAACATTATTTTTTTTTTTTACCCAACAAGTACAGTTAATTGCTTAATTAGGAATTATAACAGCTGTACTGTAAGAAGAACCACCACTAATTAAAAAAATAAGAAAGACAGGACCTCAAATGCAATTTCTCTGCTGGTCTTTCCTATCTAATATCACTCTAAAAGGAACACTCCTATTAGATGCCTATATAAGACTAAAATTCACTGGAAAAATTCTTCCTTTGTAGTAAGCATAGTGCCCTCCTCTCCATAGTTTTGTATGGCAACAAGAGGTACACATTATGTTATCTGTCTATTCATTCATCTTGTTTTACTTAGCTGTAAATGAGCATATTTTATAGGCTTTAAGTAGCAGGAGCTGCAGTGGTGAGCTATATGGGAGGAGGTCATGAACTGCCATGTGCCAGTCAAAATTGGCTCCAGCCTGTCCCAGATGAGATAAAAATGGTGGAAAAAACTTCAGCCTACCAGAGGAGCACACGGCATTCCTGCTCAGACATATTTAAGACAGACAGAGGAGGGTGTGAAGGGCTGGAGACACACTTTGTGAGGATGGGGCACTCCAAGCCAAAAGGCAGCAGGGACACCCCCGAGGGACTGCGACTGTGGGCAATCCACAGCAGGGCAGAGACACCCCTAAAGGATCGTAGCCACTAGTGACCCACAGCAGTGCAGGGACACCCCTAAGGGACTGTGGTTTACAGGTGATCCACACAGGAACCATTGACACAGATTAGCAGACATAAACCATCACACAGACACCTCAACCTCCTGGCTGCCCATCGCCATACCAGAGGTGTTTGCATGTACTGAGTACAACTCATGGCAAAATAAGTGCAGTTGGACTGGGGCAGGGGGACACACAGATGTTTATGTAAGTGTGTGTCTAATTGCTTGTCATTTTCTTCTTCTCAACACTCAAAATAGTGATCAGATATTCATGTTGGTTTGCAATAAATTACCTCAAGTAAAATTCCCCAACTCTAGATTGTCTCACTAACTATATTACCTTAAATTTTAATCCAGGGACCTAGTTCTACCAAATTTGAGAGTGACTGAGTTCCCAAAGATATTACAGCTGTTGTGGTACTCAGTAAATGGGGAAGGCCAGGAGATAGAAAGGTGGGAATAATCTCTATTAATTCCCTGACTGATGGTAGAACAGGGAGACTTTAGATGTTATTCACTTTGACAACAGCCAGCAGGCCATTCAGCACATGCATTCTTTGGAATAAACACAAGCTTTGTTTGGAATAAGCCAGAGCACATGATGCCTTTTGCCCAGCTAACAGAAGCAAAAGCAAGCTGAAGGTACTACAAGCATATGTTTTCAAAAGGACATGAGAAAGAAAGAGAAAAACTGCAGTGGGATTCAAAGGATATCAGAGGACTGAATGTATATAAGGGGTACTGCTTTAGAAAGCCCTAGGGAGATCTAGAGATAGTACTAAAAGATGCCAAAGAAAGAGGGAGGTGGCAAAAAGCTGGATTTTACAGTGGCAGGATGTAGCGAACATACAATACCAAAAAAAAAAAATTTCAAAGAAAACATACTTTGTTACTTCTCACTGAACAAAGTATTGCACTACTCTAACAAGAGAGCATTAACATGGAAAACAAGAGATACGGGTTATCTTCTCAACGTGAAGACATGAAGACATACGCTTTAATTCCATGGCACTCTAGTCACCAAGGATGGGCAAAAAATGGGGTACCACTCACACCCCCTGCAGCTGCCACTGTAGGTAGTCAGGAATGCAAGACACCTGGGACCAAGTATGCCACCATGAGAAGTTTGCCTTCACATCCTTGTTCCCAAGGATGCTTACTTTCTCTGCAAGATTCACTCCTACACTCTTTCAGATTTCGCTGTAAAATGACAGAAAGTTATCTTTGATGCCAATTATGGCAGCTTCCTTCATCACTCACTTGCTAATTATTTTTTTCTGACAATTTTGATACTACTTCTCATTCTGCCCTTACTATTGGCAAGATGGTCCCTATAAGACTGTGCTACATTTTTAACTTTTACTGGGGAAAAGAAAGTATTTTACCAATAGAATATTTTAACAAACTAATTAGTATGAACTTGAAAGCTATTAACTTACTGAAAAAGCTATTAACATATTTTCATTACGCTATCTTGCAAATTAAATATTATATATGAGACTCTAGAATCAGGTCTTTATTCTGAGAGGAAATGTCTCTGCTAAGGAAATTAATTTTTTTTTTAGATTAGAAAAATAAGGTAATTTGACAAATATGTATACGTTTCCCTCACACATATGTGTGTTATAAGTGGTGTTCGTTGTACAGCAAATGTTTGCAGCCATCAGACTTTACCCAATTCTAAACCTAGTACTTCAGCTCCCCAAGTGACAAATCCTTACTTTTGGCTGGCATGTCTTTATGCTTGTCCCAGACTGCACTTTTTTTTTTTAAACCAGGGAAAGAATTACACATACGGATGTCAAGAAAAATGTTGCACCCACTTCCAAAATGAAATACATAGAAAATGCTTTGTCCTTATTAAAAGTGAGGAAATGTTTGGTTAAAAGCGTAAACCTCATCACAATTTAACACAAAGGTTTGAAATAAGGCATATGGGATGAACCATCTCAATACTGTGCTTTCATAAACCCTGCAGAAATTCTCTCACCTTTGGCCAAGTTGTGAATCTCTGCAAATTATATTTTGCGTATGCTCAGCAGCAAGTTCATTCCAAAAGTAGAAGTCTCCTAAAAAAAAATATTCCTACAGACTATTCTCCAAGCTGGAGATGAAGGAACTAATCCAGCCCTTTGTAGTTGTCTCTGTTCCAGGCTGTTACAATGCCAAAGACAAGAATAGACAGCTAGGGAACATTTCCTTCTGTGCCTTTTGTTCCTTCACTAATTGACCACTGAGAGTTCACAGATGAGAGAAGCATAAAAGAGGGAAGAAAGACCAAAGACAATTAGGTAGATTAGACAGACAACTGCTACTGGAACAGTGATACAAAAGGTCAGAGGAAAAAAAAAAAAAAAAAACAAACAGCAGAAGGGGGAGAAACTAAGATGAGACAGTTTTAGACCTGTATTTGCTCATGAAGGACAATCAGCAAAGTCAGGACAGAAAGTAAGGTGAGGATATGGGTTAAGCAAGATGAGGAAAGATGCCAGGGAAAGAAAAGAGGGACACAGACAGATGTGGTCTGCTGACAGAAGGGAGAGTACAATTCTGCCCCTATATAATACATCCTGCTCAGAAACTAGAACTCAATCTGAGTTTACAATTTCAAGTCTTCAGTGGTCAGCAAATTATGTGCTTTAGCAACCTCTAGAAGGTAGCCCATATACAGATGATTATTGTTAGTACTCTCTCAAATTAAGTAGCAGATGTTTGCATTATCACAATGAACCATGTGAAGATCAATATAATTCCAGATAATGGCATTTTTTTTTAAGTTTGCTTCACTTAAAAACTTAGCAGTTTATATTGATAAAAGTACAATTTTTCTGAGTGATCGTTTTTTAACTGGATAATATTATTTCCCAAATTACTTTTATCCCTTCCTTCATGTCATAAATCACTGCTGGAGAAGCACTGGTATTATATCTAAAACTGACAAAGAGTTGAGCTGGCACCACTGGTAACAGGGTAAATATTTTTTAAAGATCTTTTTAGTGCTTTGCAGGAAATATCACCATCACTGCCCCAAGCTAATAAATAACCCTGTTGTTGGATAAAACATTTGCTGAATTTGTCCTTCCACAGAAAAAATAAAATCTTACTGAATAGACCTGAGATACCAAGATCCCTCTAATCGTACATAATGAGGTAAAAAAATTAATCTATTTAATTCCCTTACCAAATACAGTCATTTAAGAAAAATATCCTTCACAGTAAGCCAATTTAAAAAAAAATAAAACAATATTGTAAAAGCAATCTTTGTATTTATGTTTTCCTAGTCTAGATAACTAGAAAGATAAGAGGGAGACCTGTTTTGATGAATGTGGCCCCATTTTTTTCATTCAAATTTTTTTATATTATTTTTCATTGGGAGGGTCATAAAAAGAGCATGCCTTCTTCCTTAGTTGCATGCAACCCTAAACTGAAGTTTACAGAGAAGGTTAGGTTTTAATGTTGATCTTTGTATCATCATCAAATATAATGCAGACACACTGTAGTGCCCCTGCTCTCATGAAAACCTACACAAAGTAGGAGACACCTGGGCTTTGAGAATCAAGTTAGTGTACACAGTGCTGCAAAGATCTAAAGGGACAAAAGATACCGAGAACTTAAAGTGGAAATCTTAAAATAAGAAAGATAGTACTAAAAGATGGTCCCCCGCAAAAGGAAATGAGGGAGACAGCCAAATAAGAAAAAACGTACCCTCATCTCTAGCTGTTGTTCTGAAGAAGAATCTTAGGTCTTGTGTCAGAGAGATGACTGCAAAGCACAGAAAGTAAATTTGTTGCATTAATAGGTACCATTTTAAACAGCTACTTTTCAGGTTAAAACTGCATTTTACAGTAATGTAAAGAACTGCAAAGCTGAAAAGAGGGATTATAAAACAGAAAGGGTACTCTGCAGTTTAAGGAATATTTCTATTGCTCTCCAAGGAGATTTATTTGATCCACCATAGAGCATGTGTCAAGAGTTATGCTGATCCTTCACTGGGAGCTAAGTACCCAATAGTTTTTACATTACCATGCACCACAATAGCAATCCTTGACATTGGTTATAAGTGTCAGGCAGAGCCTTCATTAATTGTCATCACCTTTAAGACATAAAAGAAACCCTCTCTTCTTGAATATTATTACACAAAAAGCGTACATGTTATCTATATACAGCAAGTGCAAAAATGTTTTGTACTGTAATAATAATAATTTAGAATATATGGGATAGAAAGTCTACTATTGTTAAACTGTCAGTCAAAACCTTGTTATACAAGGATAGAACATCACATCCATCTATAACAGCCTTTTCTGCCAGTCAAATGTGTTGTTCTATACAAATCTAACATCAATTTGATTTTTAAATTGGCAGAGGCTGTAAAACATTATTCTGATGTGATACCAATGTGATCTAAGTTGCTGTTGATATCAGAATACAACACAGGTCTCCTCTCAAATCCAGTTCTCCTCCTGCTTTTAGGCATCTGCATAACATACATGATTTTGCATATGTAAGTACATGAACAGTCAAATGAAATTTTTTTCTTTTATTACATGGCAAAGAACATGTTTGGTGATAATCTCCTCCAATTTGAAGTAAACTATAATTTGAAAAGTCTATATCAGGGTGATGAAATCATCATTAATATGTACCCTACAAAACCCAACAAATACTCTTGTTTATCCATCACATACCTTCATTCAGAATCAGATTAATCCCTTTATGCCAGCTATGAGCAACTGTGGCTTATGAAAATTGAGTTAGAGAGCACTGAATTCCTACAGCANAAAAGAATGCAGAGTTGGACTCTGTTTCTCGTCCCACTGCAAAACTGAACACAAATAAAAAAAGACAGACAAAATCTAAATTTTATTATTAAAAAAAAAAAGAAAATAAAAAATCAAGACAAGCTCTGTCCCTTTTTAGCCTATTCCCATGCACACCTTGATGTCTGCAATTTTTGTACTAACTTACTAATTTTTGTACCTGGGTTCAACACAAGCTAGAGAAAGCATATCAAATCAATCTCTCCATAGTCCACTAACAAATTTAACCATCCATTTTCTTCCATCTCTGAAGTGTGCAAGCAGATTTAATAAAAAGTACAGGTTACCAAAAGCAATATTAGGTTTTCATGTCATATTTTTTAATTTTTCTTTATTAATTTCATATAAGAATCATTAGAGTGATTTATTAGCATCCTTACAATTATTTGGGCATACACAATGTGGCAGACTTTTTTCATGGATATAATCAGTGACTCTTAATATACTTGGCACACACAACAACTTTATGGAATACTACCTAACGAATTACAAGATTCCAAGATCCTCAAGAGCTCTGGGGACAAGTTCAAACAAATTGCTACTGAGATGGTATCACCAATCTATTTCCCACTTGCACTGTTTCAGTAACACCTACAGTCAAAAGTCAAGGGTGCCAATGCCTAAATCACCCAGTTTTCAGACTACTAAAGCTTACAACTGTTAGCGAAGCCACGGGACAATAAAACAGAGAGGCTAAAATGCAAGCTCGTGTTTTAGTTTACCAACCCAGCTACCTTTTTACAGAACTGAGGTAATCAGCTGGCTACAGTAAACCTCAGTGAATCAGAATTAGAACTAAGTTATGTTCAGAACTACTCAGCTTCAGTTCTCAGCTTCAACACCTTAACTTCCCAGTAAACCACCTAGTATTTCTATTACTCAGTTAAAAATTAACTATTATATCTCAAAAAATCTCTTATAAGGCCTAACTGGTTCATTCATGTTAAAACTATGAATACTTAATATAAAAGCAATTTGTAAGGCAATCAAGAGTTTACACATAAAAATTAAACATAGGTAATTAATGCAATTGATATTTATTGCAATATTTACTTAGGTAGTACGTAAAATGAGGCTAAAACACAGGCAGCTTGCATATTGGTACTGTGTAGAGTCTTTCCATTCTGAGAAAACTGTAATTTACTCAGCACAGTGTGTTGTATTTATTCAATTGTTCAGCCTTATAACATTCCATGTGGCCAACCATGTTATGCTAACTGCTTCTGTTTATGTGCTTTTTAATTTAAGATAGGGATAAAAACTACTCAATCTCAATTACCATTTTAAATATTTGAACTGGTATTTGAAAGCTGGTCTACAATGAAAAAGTCTCGACAAGGTAACTACACAAATTACAGAATCACGGAATGGTTGAGGTTGGAATGGAACTCTGGAGGTTGCCTTGTCCAATCCTCCACTCAAAGCAGGTTGTTAAGAGCTCTGTCCAGTTGATTTTTAACTGTCTGCAGGGATGGAGACTCCACAATCCGTCTGGGCAACCTGCTCCAGTATTCAATCACCCTTAAAATATGGGGACAGACTAAATCACTCACTCTCAGTCAATCATTATATTATCAAAAATAATATAAGTATAGTTATGCTGGAAAAAGAAAAAAAAATCTAAATCCTTTTGAAGATGTTGCTTATTGTGCTTAGAAGTCTGGTCTATAAATAATAGCAAAAATAGATTTCCCACCCCCCCAGTAGAAGCCTCCTTCATGAGAGGGCAGGTGCTCGACACTGTAAAAACACACAGGACACAATCCCGGACTCTAGGAGTTTACAGTATGCCATCAAAGCAAAATTTAGGACAAAGAACCTCAAGTACATAGAAACACACCTAAAAACTTGGAAATTAAAGGTATGCAGTTTGCCAGGGCTACAAAATAAACCTGTTCCTTCTTTTTTATGGATAAGTATACATGTAAAAACTGAAATAAGTTAAATTTCGGTTTAATTTTCAACTTTCTTTAACAACATTCTACCTAGCCTTAATATAACATTATAACATTAGAATAACTATTTCTTCTTTAGAAGGAAAGAGTAATGGGGAAATAATCACAAATTATTAAAAACCCAAGGAAATTAATGTTTAAAATTCACACAAGGAAGAAAATGTTGATCAAACTATACTATATATTTTATACATTGGAGTCAAATGTAAAGAAGTATATTTACAAAACCATTCACAAGATTTTTCCAGGTATTTTAAATTACAGAACTAAAGACATTACCATCACAGCCTCAGTGGAAATTTGCTGCATTCTATTAGAGACTAAGAACCACATAAGGGCAAAATAACAATAATTATTAAAAAAAAACCAAACAGAAAAGATGCAAGATCTTTCTGTTACTTCACAAATAGCAAAACTGAATCACAAAATTGAATTTATGTAATACCTTAATCTGACAAATGACAAAAAAACCCAACAACCAACCAACTTCAAAAGTGGAGGTTACCACTAAGATTCATTCTTTCCCCAAATTTATATCTTCAAAGAAGACTACATCATGGCTGATTTTCAAACGTATGGAAATAGTCATGGAATACAGCACAAAAATTTTCACAGTGACAGTCAAATTCTAATCAGTATTTTGATCGATAAAAATGTCTAATGTCTATACAATGTAAATTTGCCTACTGTACAATCTCTTCCACCAAAGACCATACCAAAGATTTTTCAGTACCAGTGCCCTACCTGATGCATCATCAACTATGGAACAGAATCAGTTCTCTCAACAGATCTGAATCTCCACCAGGGCTTCTGCTGGCTGTATCAGGTAGGTACTATGATTTTTTTCCTTCTCCTGTGCTGTCATGATTATGCCAGCAGAATACAGTTGGATGTACCAATCTTAAAATTTCAAAGCATAGAACAGATATTAATTTATGTCTACAACACTAAGAAGCAAGCAGGTATTTTACATACCAGGAAATCAAAGAAAGGTGAAGTGCTTTGTCTAAAGGCACTTGGAAGAAATGAGTAACAAAGTCATAATTAAAATTCAACATCAAGCTTCATGTTAATCCTCTAGACCTAACTGCCTTTTTCAAAGTGCATGATTTGGAACATCAAAAATAAGAATCAATTCAGTCCCTTTTCCTCAAAACACACTTCAATGATAAAATAAAACACCACATTCAGCTTCTTCCTCTATATTGGCACGAACAATCATCTTTCTTAGAGAATCAAATTCATGAAATCATTTTAGATTAAAAAAAAATATTAAAAAAGAAGCCAAGTCACAGTTAAAATTTAAATTCCACATTTGATTTGGCCTCTACCTCTGTGTACTGAGGGACTCACAGGAAAACATACATACGTGCCAGGTATGCTAGTATACCAACTTATACTAGACTGATTTAATTAGTTTGCTTTCAATGCAAAGGTGCAGCACCTCACCAATTATGAGATTGTTAATACAACAAAGCATAACAGCACCTTTAGAGATCTTGCCTAACCTCTAGGCACACATATAACTCCCATTAAGGCTAATGGGAGTCACATGTGTGCATCCAAGGGAGAAGAGACCCATTAAAACTGATACAACATATCCATTAATCTTCAGGTCACTCTTAAGGTCAAACATTATAAAAATGTTTACGAACAGTACTTACTAGGTATGCACAGTGGCTACTTTGGTTTTAGGACAGACCTGTGAGCAGTTAAGGCCGTGGAAAATGTCTGCTTTAAAAGCATCACCACGTTTCAAGTAGCGGCATGGAAATTTGAGAGTGCTTTTCTGTAGTCAGAGAGGACATTTTTCTATCATATCCTGAAAGAATTAGAAGGATAGAAATGACAGGGAAGGTTAGGCATGAATGAAAACCTTGGACAAAGGTACGCTCTAGCTTTTCTTTTTTTTCCATCCCCCACTCTTTCTTGATATTTCAGTCCCTTAGTTGTGGTTTTCCGCTTCAGGAAGAACATTAACTGCAGTGACTAAATTCCTAATCTGTGCAGTCTGCTACAAAGACACTACAAATAAGATTCTGATTATTGAATCACCAGCAAACCACAACAATTCAAGCACTGCTTGCAGGGAGGACGGGGTGTTGAGAGAAAGGTAACCTTAGTTTGCTATCCATTTCATTCTGCATATCTGAAAACTCCCTTTTTCACCACTGTAGTATAGTCTAAGAAAGCATGCTCTTTTCCAGCTTAAAAAAGCTAAGGCTATCCAGTCTGTAAAACCGATCTTATCAGGAATTAATTCGCTATCTTCATCCACACTGAATCCTGCAGGAGAGATTTCGCAGCAGCATGGGGGCCAGATGATCTCCCTATGAACAGAGCAGAAGGAACAGCAGGAGGAAACATGAGTGTCAGATGAGTACAGAAATGAGGACAAACTTCAGATGTGAACTACCCCTATTTGTCTACTGTTTCTTTCAGGAACTGGAGTGAATGAGGAAATGTGGCTTCATCAGGAGCTACTCATGATCTATTCTAAAACTCATCTTCCAGAATTTGTGTCAAAACTCTTATTCTGCATGTGAGACTTGTTCAGCACCCCCCAATTACACTTCCTGTTACAGGGTCTGTAAGTATTCCAAGCATTGACAACTTAGCATTGCAACCCTTTGTTCAGAGACCTCATGTGACAGACAGCCAGCTGCATCTGGATGTCAGGTCAAAACACAGGCAAGAGGCTGGAGAACAACCTCTCACCTAGAAAGCATGGCTCCCAGGGACAGTCACAACAATATCAGCCCTACCAAGAAGTAGCACATTGCTTCAGTCTTCAGTTGCAGGTCCTCTATTTCCTTTCTCTGGCATGCCCATGCCACACAGGGTCTCACTTCACAAGATTTTTAAACACCCTGCACAAGGAAGTGTTTTCCTTTGTTTTTAATTCAAATATGCAATGATAAATAAATAATAAATAGAAGATTAATTCCATGATGCAATTAAATGAATTACTCCTCAGCAGAAGTAAATTATTGCATGGTTTTGTGCCAAAAACAAAGCAAAAATCGCCCCAAATACCTTGGTGTATATGGCAGATCATTTGCGGGTGATTGTTTTTCCTTTACTACTGGTCATAAGCTTTCCACTACAATGTCTTTCTGCGAAACAGAAGAGCTGTCCCTAGCTCAAAAGATAAAGTCATCTCATTTTGCTTAAAATGCAGTTTTCATATAAAAAGATCTAATCTCCATTTTGTGAAATCAGCCATGTGAATTAGCCTTACTCACTTCAAACAGTTCTTCTAAAAGAGGAATTACTCATTGTTAACAAAGTTAGGCATGTTTTGAAGATACTTTACCATTATGAAAAATGACATGCAAATATTCAACAAAACTGTTCTTTAAGGATCATAATACTCAAAAAGGGCTGCATCCCATTTTGTGACACCACAAGTAGTCCAGAGTGCTACCTAATTTCTTGGCTGTGAGTTAGAAAAAAATGGTATAGAATCCACCAATACGTGCCCATTGAATTACATCCCCCCCCACCTCCTTAGCACAGATAACCTCAGCAAGGTATGTAAAGAACTGGGACCCTTAACGTCACCTGCAAATCTGTATTCATGAATACACCAAAACTAAATCTAGTTACTGTTTGGAAATAAACAAATCACTATTTGAGTATCTTTTAATTTTTGTGTTTAATAAACAATGCAGATTCCTCTCAAACTGTTTATACAGTCACGTTTTAGAGAGTTCCCTTTAATTTGCTTTCTAGAACCACAACAGCCAACTTTCCAATGCAGTTTTCCTCAACTAAGTGTGTATACGTTCAAATAATACCTTCTGAGTCAACTAAAACACTTTGGGACCCGTTGAAGGAGGACTCGGCTGTCACTAACGCCAGTAACCAACCGATCAACCACGCATCAAGCAGCAGTGGTGTAAAGCTGCTGGAGAAATACCTGTCTGCAGCACTTACAGGCTGCTGCTGCCACATTTCTCCCCCTAGTCTGCTCAGTTTCTCCTCTCACAGCCCTGTGAATCCTGTCAGTAAACGCTACATAAGCCCCTCGCCCCCC
Source organism: Fregata magnificens (assembly GCA_013389945.1). Classification (NCBI taxonomy): domain Eukaryota; kingdom Metazoa; phylum Chordata; class Aves; order Suliformes; family Fregatidae; genus Fregata; species Fregata magnificens. The sequence continues at coordinate 40,839 of WAAD01042692.1, forward strand.
ACGGGCCGCGGCTGCACCCCAGGTTGCTCTCGACTCCAGGCTGCTCGGCCTCGCCGCCCCCGCAGCACCCTCGGTGACCACCCTCCCCCCGAGCCGGGAGCCACACGGGCGGCCAGGGCGAGCAGAGGCCGCTGCTGGCGCTTGCCGAGCTGAAGATGGCGAAACCGCAGCTCCGCTTCCACCGGGACGCTTGACCGCTCACAGGACCCGGGAAGCGCCCGCTGCCCGGCAACCCTCACCCCGCCTCAGCCCGCTCCCCAACACTCGGCCCCGGAGCCGCCCCTCCTCCTGCCTCTCCCATTGGCTCCTCATCCTCATCCCGAGCCACTGATTTGCTCTGTGGCCTGTCAGTCAAACCGCCCCGCAGTTCACACTGGCACGGATACCATCCCGGGAGCCCTTCTAGCGCGTTAGCGCGATCTCCCGGAGTACTTCCTGCAAAGCCACTCTAGGCGGTTACCTGCGTGGCCGTCTATTGGCCGTGCCGCAGCCGCTCTAGGCGGCGGGAGCTGGCTCTATGACCCGGCGGGGCCTGCTGGCGGGAGGGTGCCCGTGGGCCGGGGGCAGCAGCCGGGTGGCGGAGGGGAGAGTCCCCGGGGCGGCCCGAGGAGGCTCCGTCCGCGTAGGCCTTCA
>WAAD01042692.1:41525-53409 GCA_013389945.1 Fregata magnificens
CGGCGGGCCTGCGGGGCCGCCTCTGGGCCAACCCCGGACGCTCCTCCAGGCCCTGTTTGTAACAACTTGTGTTTCTCCTCACGCTCTCTCCGGGCGGCTGCGTTTTGTGAGTCCCGCTGACGTTCTGTCTCCTGTTGCGTGCCTCAGCATGCAAAGAGACTGCAAGGTTTCCAGCTAGGCCCAGGGTGTAAGGTGAGAAAGAACGGAGCCCAGTAGCGTGCTCTGTAGAGAGGAAAGGGCATAATGTTCTGGCAGAGGGATGTTTTAATCTGGATTGTTATTCTGATGTTGGTTGAGAGAGTGAGCCATTTATAAACCTCCAAAGGTCTTTCCTATGACTGCTACAGGTGACAAGATTTCTATAGATACTGCCCGCTAAAGGTGACAATGGCTCCTTTCCACTTTCTGTTAGTCCAGTTTTGTGCAGCCTGTAAGTGTAAGTAACAAACCGTTAGGTTGCCACAAAATTAATGTAGATTTAATCTGAGTGGCCAACGTGTTTTGGCAGAGGGATGATTTCCGCTTATGATATAGTCCGTACCGAAAACCACAGCACTGTATATTACTTTCAGTCCCTGAGTATATTTCTTGTATAATCTTTCACCTGTCAGTGGGAGGGAAGTGTTGATCAAGGTCAAAGATGAAGTATGGCCAGTTTGTAGTAAAATCTGGTTCCAAAATATTTAACCATTTGTTTGATTTTACTGGAAGTTAGTGAATTCTTGTCTAACTTTGTTGAAGCCTTTATTAGTATGCAGTTCAGCAACAAGTTGCTGATAAAGTGTTCACTTTTAAGACTATTACTTCCTTTATTATGATCTATTTTACCAGTGCTTTCTTCTACAAACTTTTTTTCCTCTTTATGCTTCAGTTTCTACTCATTAGCAGTTCATTTTTTATTTCCTGGATGTCCATCATCACTAGTTTATCTAATGATGTGATTAGTAGGAAAACAGCTAAAATTGTAATTTGTGGGACATGAATTAGAGTAGCAAATAAACTCGTCAGGGAAGTAACAATTCACATCTCTGAATTCTTTTGTTTAAGTTTGTTCATACCACATGAAGTCATCTATTTCTGTTACCTGATCTGGAGTTAGAGGGATAACTTCACACCTATAAGATGTATAAATGAACTCTTTAAAAAGGCCTTTNNNAAATTTATAAAATAACTCTTTAAAAAGGGCTTTTTTTTTTTTTTTTTTTGTAGAAATGGAATAGACCAGTAGGGCACATATGTCAAGAGTATTGGAGGGACACTTATATTTTAACTTTTCTGGAAGCTACTATGGAAGTAGATGATCATGTCAGTACTGGAACATCTACTGTGGTTGCTAGTGCTCTAGCACTAGTTGCTAGTAAGAATACTTTTTTGGAATTAAAAAGTTATATTCTCCACGAACCCTTTCTTTGGAGAGAATAGCTCACCACTTGTATCTGTGGTGATGTATGTGGAGAAAAGACAGTGCTATGCATGAGAGAGTACACCATGAATAGGCTAGTTCAAACTAATTTCAGTTTTCTGTAAAGAAAATCCTTCCAATATTTTGCTATCCTATACACTGCAGTAACATTTTGAAAATAATTTGTCTTCTTTTGTGTAAATTAGATATTACTTTCATTGCTAAAAATTGTCAGAAGTTTGTGTCTGCCTGTGCAAATATGTTCTTCAGAAAGCAGCATTATTATTTTTTATTTTTAAAAATCTTAATATTTTAATAGCTTATGCATTTATACTTTAATTACCATGATGCTTATAGTGTTCTCTGTATTGTTAAGTAATTGGTAGAGTCAGTGAATTGGAATGTGGAATATATTTAAAGCTATTGTCTATGAAGGTTTTGCAAGGATCTTATATTTACATCCTCTTTCTTGCCTACCAATCTGGGTTGTATTGTGGGAGGGTGAAAGAGGTGGGGTGTTTGGGTATTTTCATAAGTAACAATTTTCTGGTATATATTTTTTAAAAAACAACGTTATGTGTATATATTAAAGTAAGAATTGAGTACATATATTGAGTACAGAGCATACTGAAATTGTATTAATCTGGGGACAAGGCAGCTGAAATAACTCTTTTGCTTAGAGTTTTGCCTCAATTTGTAAGCCCTTTTAGCTTCTAGGCCTGCCTTGGTTCAAACTTGTGGTTTTTTATTTGTTGAGATCATCCTTGTTACCAAATGAAGAAAATCACCTCCTATTAAAGCTTTACTGAAACTTGTAATGTTGATATAATTGGGTAAAGAATTAAAATTAGACATCTCTTTGAATGAGTGGCAAAGTATCTTTTATTCATGTTAGAAATGTTGAAAACTGTAAATAGTGGTGAACTTACATGTATCTGAATCAGCTCATGCTTAAGTCTCTCATAGCTACCCTTAGAACTCTTAGTACAGCAGTACAAGCGTATAAAATACCATCCTCTGAATTTATTTTTAAAAAGTTTAATTTCTCAGGTAATCGGCCTTCAGATGCATTATAAATCCATCTACTGGTTAAAAGGCTGTCAGGTAGCTGGAATGGTATCCCCCAGTTCATGTTGGTGGATGATTAAGGATTAAGCTAGATATATGGAATGCCTGTTTTGTGCAAGGAGGGTGTTTAGATTTAGGAGGGAATTTTCTTGTTTGTTTGAGAGCTCTGTGTGTTTGTGTCCTATTAGATTCTTTTATTATTCCCCCACCCCAAGACTGTAGGTATCATTTCTTTTATTAGAGAAAGTAGTGTCTCACAGAAAGGTTTTGATACTTACTGTGATTCAGGACATGTAGGAAGCAAATGTTCTTGTGATGGACTAAATAAAACTCAATTAAAACTTGCAAACAGGTATTGATAGTATATAAAGACTTCGTTAGACACTTCATAAAATAGAATGGGGAAGGTAATTTCTATACTCTGATAGTTTTTTGACGCTGTTGCTAATCCGAGGACCTCCATTTGTGCTTTGGCATCGAATGCTGTGGTGCAAGTCAAGAAAGACATTTGATCTTCTTGTGTTTAATCTTTTATAGTCTTTCAAAGTGACAGTTCTGAAAATTGCTAAAGACTGCTACCCAGAGAATATTTGGGAAGGAAGGAAATAAGTTTACGGCTATATGCTATCAATACCAAAAAATATACTGTAAAATTAATGACTCTTGAAGATGTAAATAATCAAGGGGTAGGGAGTGATGTCTGAATCCAGTATTAACATATACCTGGATATAGTAATGAAGCACATGGTCTTTCAGGAAAAAAAAACCATTTAGTTACGTATCAAAATGGGAGAGAGTGGGAATGTCTTTCCCATTTTTTTAAACATGTGAAAGTCATTTCAAAGCTATGAGGTTCAGAGAGAGTAGGGGGAAAGAAAGGACGGAGGAGATGAACAGATGTCTGAAGGAAAACTAGTAGTAGATTAAACAGTAGACAAATCAGTCAACAATTTGAGGTTATAATGTAAGTATCTTATTACCTATGTGTTTTATTTCTATATTGGTTATAATGGCCTACTCTTAAAAAAAAAAAAAAAAATCCCACTGCACTGTTGCACTTGGAATTTCTATGTTTATTCAGTGAGAACAGGAATCAAGAAGATCTAAAAAAACCCCAGTTGTGTCTAGCTAACACTAACTGGTAAGTTTTAGGCATAAATCCAACTTCATTAAATTAGCTTGTAAGCATGGTGTGCTCTAATAATAAGAAAAATAAGATGATAATAAGAAGAAACAAACATGAATAAGTTTTTGAATTGAAAGATAGTGCTGTATTTAATAAGAAACGTTCTTAATATATTACCAATAAGCTTGTTCTGGATTAATGTTGGTCTAACTGAAGAATAAGATATATTATATTATATTACATTGTTTTTAATATCTGACTTCTATAACTTTTTAGATATTTAATGATTTTTGGGCAGATAGTTTTTTGAAGATTTTCTGGACGATACTTTTTTAATAAAGAAGTTCAGCATGTTTGTTCCAGTTTAGCTCACGTCTCCTTTAAGCTGTATGGTCCATGGCAGAAACTAATGTAATCTACTTCTTATTCAGTTGGTTACTGATATTAGTGCCTGCTTTCTCTGAGAGCCTGGTTTAAGTATTAGAAAGCAAAATCACAGCCCTGGACTTCAGGAATGCAGACTCTGGCCTCTTCAGGGATCTGCTTGGAAGAGTCCCACGGGATAAGGCCCTGGAGGGGTGCTAGAAAGCTGGTTGATATTCAGGGATCACCTCCTCAGACCTCAAGAGCAGTCCATCCCAACACGTAGGAAGTCAGGCAAAAATGCCAGCAGCCCTGCATGGATGAACAAGGAGCTCATCACAAAAGTGGGACCTAAAAGGAAAGTATGCAGAAGCAGGGACAGGTAACCTGGGAGGAATATAGAGGCAGTGTCTGAGCATGCAGAGATGTGATTAGGAAAGTCAAAGCCTGCCTGGAGTTGAATCTGGTGAGGGATGTCAAAGGCAACAAGAAGTGCTTCTGTAAATATGTCAGTGGCAGAAGGGTTGCTAGGGAAAATGTGAGCTCACTGCTGAATGGCACAGGGGCTCTGATGACACAGGACATGGAAAAGGCTGAGGTACTGAAGGCCTTATTCGCCTCTGTCTCTACTAGCAAAGACCTTCAGGAATTGTAGAACGCAGGGGAAAGTCTGGAGCAGGGAAGATCTATGTTTGGTGGAAGAGGTTTAGGTCAGAGAATACTTAAGTAAACTGGACATATATAAGGCTCTGGGCACTGATGGGATGCAGCTATGCGTGCTGAGGGAGCTGACTGGCATCACTGTGGAGATGATCTCAATAATATTTGATTGATCATGGAGACTGGGAGAAGTGCCTGAAGACTGGAGGAAAGCCAATGTCACTCCTGTCTTCAAAAGGGCAAGAAGGAGTACTCAGGGAACTACAGACTGATTAGCCTCACCTTGATCCCTGAGAAGGATGGAAGGTGATGGAGCAGCTAACCCTGGAAACCATTTCCAGGCACATTAAAGACAAGAAAGTGATCAGGAATAGTCAGCATGGATTCCCCAAGGAGAAGTCTTGCTTGACCAAGCTGATAACTTTCTATGATGAAATGACTGGCTTGGTAGACAAGGGGAAGGCAGTAGATATTGTTTCAGTAAGGCTTTCAACACTGTCTCCCCTGACATCCTCATAGAAAAGCTGATGAAATATGGGCTGTGTGAGCAGACAGTGAGGTCAATATAAAACTTGCTGAACAGTTGGGCCCAGGGGGTGGTGATCAATGGTGCAAAGTCTAGTTGGAGGCCAGCAACTAGTGGTGTACCCCAGGAGTCAATACTGAGTCCAATCCCTTTTAACATCTTTGTTAATGATCCGGATGATGGGGCAGAGTGTACCCTCAGCAAGTTTGCTGATGACACAAAACTGGGAGGAGTGGCTGGTAGGTCAGAGGGTCACACTGCCATCCAGAGGGACCTTGACAGGCTGAGAAATGGGCTGTCAGGAACCTCATGAAGTTCAAGAAGGGAAAGTGGAAAGTCATGCAGCTGGGGAGGATCAGCCCCACACCCCGGTATCTGCTGGATGGCAACCTGGAAAGCAACTTTGCAGAAAAGGCCCTGGGGTCCTGGTGAACACCAAGTCCAAAGTGAGCCAGCAATGTGCCGTTGTGGCAAAGAAGGCTAATGGTATCCTGAGCTGCTTTAGGAGGAGTGTTGCCAGCAGGTCAAGGGAGCTGGTTGGGGATCCTCTCACTCTCCTCAGCAGTGGTGAGGCCGCGTCTGGAGTACTGTGTCCAACTCTAGGCTCCCTACATAATGCGTGTGTGTATATACATATATATGTATAAATACCTGAAAGGAGGGTGCAAAGAGGATGGAGCCAGGCTCTTTTCAGTGGTGCACAGTGACAGGACCAGAGGCAACGGGCATACACTGAAACACAGAAAGCTCTGCCTAAACATCAGGAAACACTTTTTCCACTGTGAGGGCGATGACGTGCAGGCACAGGTTGCCCAGAGAGGCTATGGAGTCTCCCTCCTTGGAGATATTCAAAAGCTGTTTGGACACGGTCCTGGGCAGCTGGCTCCAGATGGCCTGCTTGAGCAGGCGTGGATTGGACTTCATAAACTTACAATAAACACACTGATCCCTTTCTGCTTGCCCCTGTTATCACATTTATAAGAAATAAAAAGGGAGGGGGTAATAGTCAACTCTGAAGTTTTCTCTCTCTTTTTTTTTTTTTTTTTTTTTTTCCCCCTTCTCCTCCTTAGCTTGCAGTGAATACACAAGCAGTATTTGGCAACCCACCAGTGGACTTTCACACATACTTTAGGAAATTCAGAGAGGGAAACTGCTCCGTACTTTTTTAGAATGACTGCAAAAAAAGACCCCTTTGCCAGCAAGCTTCAAGAAAGGCATATCTTTCTTTAAATCGCAACCAACTCCATGTTATAAATATTGTAAAGTGTCTATTGGTTGTTCACATCATAAGTACACTTAACTGTCTACAAATATATTAGCCTTACACATATGTTTAGTATATACTAAGCTGAACAACTCATAAGATACAAAATATGAAAAGGATGTATTTGTACTTGTATGTAGTGTGTGCAGTTATAAGATGATAATTTTGTCAATTAAAATCAGTCTTTCACTAGAATACCGTAATGTAAATTTCTCCCTAGCAAGGTCTGGTTTCCAAATGTTAACTTTCCGGGAACAACATCTGAATTCACACAACTTTTTAGAGCATGTAGAGAGCAAATTTAAATTTCCAACCTAAACAATGGCAAGTTGTGTATGACTAAAAATGGGAATAGACTCAAACTCACTGTATTGCTGCTGCAGTTGATGATGACAGCCCCTACAACTTGTTACATCTCTTGGACTGCAGCAGAAGCTTACTGCAGTATGGTGTTTTCAAGCAGGGTGTTCATGCTGTTTTGGGGTTTTTTTGGGGGGAGGGGGGTGAGTTGGGTTGGTTTTCTTTCCTTTTGAGACCTAATAGAATATATACTTTTTCACATAGGGCAGTGAAGGGGGAAGAGAAAGGGTGTGATGCTACAACTCTCATTTTAACTAACTAGTATGCTCTCAACACCAGCAACTCCACAGCACTCCCTGTACTCCTCGAGTAGTAAAGTTAAAAGCAGGGGAAAAAAAAACCCCGTGTGTTCTGCTAAAAAGCTACAGGCTCATGAGTCAGATTGTGCTGTACACGGACAGAGAAGGTAGCAAGCTCTCTGTCCTGCAGCTTCTCAGATGAGCTAAATGGTTCCTGCAGCCATGCATCTGACCTACAAGCATTGTTAGTTCACATCTCAACTTTACAAAAATCTTCAGGAGAAGGAGAACAGAAAGGATGCTATCTCTTTGTAACATGCCTCTCTCAGAGATGGTGGTAGGTTTTTTTGGTTTGGAGGTAGAATGCAAGAAATGTGGAAGTCTGAGATTATTTCAGACTGTTTTCAAAAGGAAACTAAATGCAGATTTTTCAGAGGAAGAAAGGGTAAAAATTAAGAGAAATAAAAACTTTGAGATAGAGGAAAAAGAGGACACATACATGATGCGGGAAGAGAGAGGAATTACAGCAGTGGTGCAGCTCTTGATTCATGGTTGACTCTGACTGGGTCTGGGCACTTCCTCCTTTCCCTGCAAGAGAGGGCCTGTGGAGGTTTTTGGCCTTTAGAAGTAAGTTGAATCAGTCCTAATTTTGATTGTGTTTGTATCAGTAGCTGCCTGGGAACAATCTCTCTAAAAAAGCTGTCTGTGCCACTGCTTATCTCCACTGTCTCTGTTGTTGCTAATATTGGCACTGGGGTTGGAAAAGGAAGGAAATAATCCAAATTTAAATTCTAAGAAAATTTGAAAAATACATTCAAAAATAATATTATTAATTCTATAAGCAGAGGAGCTGACAGGAAATATCACAAGAGAGGGCTGGCAAGGAAAAAGGAACTTTTCCTGGAAAGGAAATTAACATAGGACCATGACACTGTGGGGCATAACTGAATCATGAAGGGGAGTTCATGTCGGAATTGCAGAGGGATTGTAGAAGCTGTCACAGTGTACAGCTCAGGCTGCCTAGTAAGGAAATTATTATCCCTCTTCTAAACTGTTACTTGTAATATGTGTGTGCAACTGTGCCAGTGGATTCTAAAATGCTAATGAAGTTCTAGGATTGAAGAGAGTGGTGAAAGCCTATCAGTCTTCCCTCGTGTGCTTAAAGTTACCATAATTACCAAGTAATAAAACTGTCGAGATTTGGGGATACTGAGCATGTCTAATTTTCCCAGCATCCCTATTAGTCACTGTGTATGCCAAACATTTCAAAGTACAATCATATCAAAAAGGTAAGAGTGGGGAGGAATCATGTAGAGTTACTTATTTAAACAGAGTAGCCTCTCACCTGCAAGTCTGCATGAGTCCTACAGTGGACTTGTACAAATTCTTCTTTTTTTCTTTTCATTTTTGAAAGACAGCAAAAAGTTTTATTATTTGTATTTACAGTATTGTGGTGTTATCCTTGCACATTCAGTATGTCAGGTTTGAAAACCATAAGAACAGTTCTTCTAGTCAAATGAAAGGCTTCGTTTCCTATCTTGCTATTGACTGGTGGCAGATGTAAGAGTATGATGCTGAGATTTAAAGGCAGCCAGTTTCATGACTACCTGTTTTTCTTGGCCCTGATGCTCTTCTTATTGGTACTGCATGCATCTTACCTGATGCTATGGTGACCCATTTGTGTACTAAATCTGCAGAAAAATAAATTTAAACAGGTTTGTTTTCTGCCAGTTTAACATACAAGAACAGTTCAGTAGAGGGTCATGTGAGTATTGGCACTAGTCTGTAAGAAAAGGTGGCAATACACAGTTGAAGGAAGATGGGAGGGAGTGACTATAGCTGTCAGAACTTACATCAGCTTATGGTTCTGTAGAACACAAGCCTAAAAAATGAGACACAGACATCAGGTAAAGTACTGTTCCTTATCCTTTCAGCAGTTGAGAGTTCTTGATTATAATTAAATGCAATTATTCATAAGTTATGCCATATAATACAAGGCTGAAACTTAAAACTGAGAGTGAACAGGCTTGTCTTTTTGTTGATGTGGGGCATTCTTGGCTTTAACATACCATGAATATATAGTCTGTAACACCATTGTTTTTACATTCAGTCCTCCTTTTTGTACAGATGTGGACAGAGGTTAATTATGAGTTAGCTATGCATTTAGGACAGATTTTACCTTTCTCATCTAATAAGTATTTCTAATAAAAGGTTAAAGGACGTTATGTCCCTGCAGTGCAGTACTTGGATCAGCATTGTTACACTTGCATATCACTGAATATTCATGACTGTACAGTTGGTATGCATATGTATGTAAAAAGGAAGAAAGTTGGAATAAAATCTGGGCAATGACTATGTTTCACAAACGGTGAGGCTAAGGTGTTTAATGCAAAATTGCATGGTTCTGTCATCTGTGGTAAATAGTATCTGAGTATATAGAACAGGCATTGCTTCTGAATCCCTTCTATGTATCTTCTCAATCTTCATCCTGGCATCTCCATACTTCCCTGGTGATCCATTCATATGGATCAGACAGGTAGGAGCACAACAGAAACACAGAGCTTTGAAATGGGAATTTACGTTAGATGACTTCTCTTTTTTTTTAGGTAGTTTTGAATGGAAGAAAGGTAAGGAGGGGCATAGAAAAGATGCATAAAATTGGGATTGACACTGTGCTTGACAAATAAGGCTATGTGAGGTACAGTGCCCTTACAACAATGAAAAGCAGATATTACATATGTCACGAGGCATAAGGCCAACTTTTCAGGTAAGTAACAGTACCCAGCAAATGAAGAGTTATGGCTATAACTGCCCACAGTGTGCTCACAACCATGCATTCATGTTCTGTCTTTGAACCGTTCTGAAAAAGAACTGCATACCTCTGCTACAGTGCGATGTTTCACCTGCTTAAGACAAAGGATGGCACACCTATTAAGCTTTACACCCTTTTCACTTTCATACATGCAATGCCATATAACTTTCAGTTGTCCATTCTTATACCAGAACCTCATATCCTCATCATAACCAAAATCTCTTCAAACACAAGGGTCTCCCTGTCATCTGATGTGATCATCAGCAGTTGAGACCTACATTTGTGGCACAAGGAATCTTTGTATTTCTCGTGCACTTGTACCTCCTGATACTGGTTTAGTCAGAGACGTTCCCCCTTCCTTGCAAGGGGTTGTTCCTTCCTAGTTAACCATCACAGTCTCAACTCTGTCAAACTACTCCAACCAAACCCTCCACCATTTTGATTTAGCAACAGTAAATGTAAGATATGTCTCCAGATAATTCCCATTACCTAGTTCCAAAGAAAGAGAGTCAATATTGCATATTGGGCATGTATTTTGGCTCTTCGTCTTAGTGTTTTGAACCGCATTTTTTGGAAAGCCTCAAGTTAGGATGCAGCTTTGTTTTGTTGAGCTTTTGGGTTCTTTTATCACTGATTTAATTAGAAGGAACAACAGGTAGATTTCATTTAGTACAGCAGAGAATGGGAATTTACAAGTGGAATTGCCACATCCCTTTAGAGATGAGTTTGCAATTTGGCATACTAAGGAGAGGGATGACGAAAAAGAGGAAATAAGATGGGGGAAGAAAAGGAATGGGATATGGGATAAAGAAGAATAGTGATTGAACATATGCCTTGTTACATGCTTATCTTCCTATTTATCCTAATAAATGAAAATTAGAGCCATATCCAAAAAGTTGGTAGGATGATTCTATCTATGGCCTTTATGCTACAGGAATACAAATGTACTTTGAGCTTTTGTAGCCTTAAATTTAACATCACAAATTTTAAAAGGTGGTATTTTAAATATTAGTTATGCAGTAACTATCAGATCTAGTTGTTTGCATCTAATAATCTGTCTTTTAAGAGTGTGGACTGATCACAATTTTTTCTGAAGTCAGTGGGAGCTCTTAGCATTCAGAATCTTTAATGGCGGCCAATAATATTCTTGGTTGCTAGCAATCATTGAGAGAATGTATTACGTTGACATGGGATTTTCAGTTTCCATCAAATACTGACAGAAATGACTGATGTACAGCTTCTAACAGTGCAGCACTTTCCTGCTGCTCTTCATTACTGTTGTATCAATTCTGGCTCTTCTGAGCTGGTTTTGATTTTGTAACTTGCAGCGCTAATATTTTGACTCTGGCAGGTAGTTTATGGAAGATAAATCAATGAGCTATCGTTATGTTTTCTTGCTGTCTCCAGGCATTCAGCAGTGGCTAATCTCTTGTATCCCATTTTATGAAATCGAAGTTTACTGAGTTAAAGTCGGAAAAGCAACCTGTGATTTGAATGTATCTTTGTCTTGTACTTGGTCTTCTGACATTAAATGTAACTGTAGTGTTCAGGATTCTGGGATTTGTTACTAGTTGCTCCCTCAACCTCCTTAGTGAAAGTCTTAATTTCACCTATGGGATTGACTTGTTACACAGTCAGTAATTCAGTGTTTTCCTTTACCTTGTCTATTTTGAAAAATAGTCCTGCCTCCCAGGAATATAAGAAATAAATAATGTTTTCTGTGATTGCAGTGTATTACTGTTTTTTCAATTAGTGTTAGTAGTTATTCCAAATGGTTTAAGAATCAGTTTATGTTCTTTACAAAATGATAGGTATTTAGCTGAAGTATGTAGAAATCCAGACAGTAATACAAAATCAATCTTTTGTAAGGTTATTTGAGGTAAAGATATAGTGATAAGTTAATTTTACAGTGATTAAGAGACAACACAGTTGGGGCTCCCAATTAGACTTTGATCTGAGGATATTTCTCTCTACATTTGATAAGCAAGAAAGAGATGAGAATTAATGGTAAAACATGAGGTTTTGAGCAGCTGGGGTCCAGGTTCTGTGTTTTATTATAAGAGC
>WAAD01042693.1:731-25000 GCA_013389945.1 Fregata magnificens
CTGGTCAGCATATTGGGCTCTCTGTTCCCCTCAGCAGGGAATCGCCTATGACAATTACCCTCCCCTTCTTCTTAACAGAGGCAGTCCTAATGCGTGGGGCTGACCGACTCCCCCTAGGTGACCCCCCGGATGGACCTTTGCCTGCATCCTCATTTTCCTGGCCCTCAAGCTCCAGAGCCCCAGACCTGTTGTGTAGGGGGAGCTGGGAAGGCGAGGGAGGCCGGGCAGGGATTCGCCTGCCGCCCCGAGCAGGGACCTGTTTCCAGTTCCCCTCGTCTCTTAGGTCCCCTCTTTCTGCTTGGTGGCAAGAGGGGAGGGGATCCTCTGCTGCTTGTGGAGCCTCCGCCTGCTGCCTTGGCCTCAGGGAGGGCAGGGTGCGGCTGCACCAATCTATCTCCCTCTCACACTCCCTGATGCTCCTTGTAGTTATTGTCAGAAAGATGCACAATCCTCTAATTAGTTGAGGCAAAATAGCTGCAAAACCTGAACTAAGATTTTGACTGTTGTCAGAGGTTGGCCCACTACTGAGGTTACCCTCAGTACAGAACGCTGTGCTTCTCCTATAATGAATTTTGGGTTTATGATGCACTCTCAGAATCATTTCAGTAAAACCAAAGGTTATCAAATGATTTCATAATCAATTAACACTACAGCTTAATTCCCAGTCTGCTACACCCTTCAGTGCTGCTTTGCCACATAATTGACGTCTAATTTGCCATACCGTACAAATAGGCCTTGTTTATTCTCTTTCCATTATCAGTAACTAGCTCATTATTCTAATGCACTCTGAAGTATTTTAAAAATAAAGGTGAAAGCAAGTTCCATTCTATTCTATGTCCATTAGTTATCCTTCCAGGTTAGAAACCCTGTTCAAATCATTATAGCTCTTTCTCTTTATACATAGCAAGTAACTCATTTGTAGCAGAATACAGCCCATATTTTAGGAAAGCTTGTTGAGATAAGACAACAAAGCACATATCAACAGGCAGCAAGACTGATACATATTAATCCTCAAACAAAGTAAATAATTATCATTTTATAACTTCCTACTTTATTTTGATGGCTCAATGTTATAGAAACAGTCCAAAAGTCCCTTCTAAGAACACCTTTTTTTGCCGTTATACCCTTAACGTCAATAAGTTTGTTAAAATACTCCAGAACAAAACCAGTAGTATAAGCATGCATGTGCAACTGGAGCCTCACAAAAAAGAGCTTGTAGCAGCCATAAAACTACCACAGTAAAGAAATCCCATTCTCTGACCTCTACCACATCCAACAATTGAAAAGTATGCCTCCTTGGTAAAGAGACATTTCTGTTTAGCTGCAAATTCACAGATGTCTAAACACCACCACCACAAAAATGTTAAAGTCCACTTCAGTTTTGTATTTGATGAAAAGTCATGTAATACAAGTCATTGATCAATGGCTTACACAAGCAGGTTAAAAATTGATCAAACAGCTACAAACTTCTCCTCTGCTACCTACGGAAACAACTGGAGCTGGAATTATTGAAAATAATTTACTGCTCACTTAGAGTCAGAAAAGATATGCTCTTGAGTCCCCTAAACAGAGCAGCTGTAGAGTAGTATCTGATTGAATATTTCTACATTCTTTGAGCCAACTCTGAATTCAGACGGAAATCCACAAAGATAAAGTCACTTGCTAGAACCCTGGGCCTTTAAACTACTGTCCTGGTCTCATCTATTCATATGCTATTTTCTTAGACTGTTAAAAACAGTATTATACAGTTATTATTCATGTAATACTCTGTCTGTCATTTAGTATTTACTTTCCAGGATTATTTGGTTTCTTAAAGATACATCAATGCTCTTTGATTATATACAGCCATTTCAGAACTCCATGCAAGGGGGAAAATTTTTTTGAGGAAATGAATTACCAATATTAATGTGATTAAACTCAGTGATAAGGTATTACATTCCTGGACCACAAATATTAAATGATATTAGATCATGATAATCTAGAAAACTCCTACCCACACTTTTTTTCATTTGTATTTTTTGGACTTCTACTGGGAGTCAAGACCTGTTTCATACATGAAATTAATCAAGAAAAGGGAAAGAATCAACAAAAGAAACAACATGGATCAACACTTAAGGATGTCAGATTTAAATTTGCCTTCACTGGACCAGGGGACCAGAGCTCCGATATCCACGTCATTTGGAGCACCTGATGATATCAGCATCTGTATTCTCATTCCACTATCAACCTTCCGGGAACAACCAGGAATTTTATTTCATTGTTATACAGAACTCAAAACTCCCCTTTTCCCAAGGACTAGAATAAACTGGTTTTGAGTCTGATTGCTATAGACCAACCGTTCTGTAAGAGATTTTTCATCCCATCATTTTACATCTAAATATAACTAGTTTAGGATTTTCCAGTTTGGCAATAAAGAAGGTCAACCATCGATTAGGTATGACCACCTCAAGTATATAAAGAAAATAAAGCAAAGAGGAGGAAAGGCCTAAGGAGACTGAATCCTGGTACCTGTAACGATGTAAATTAATTCACCCATGCTCTTCTTTATCCGGAGATACTCCACAGAACCTTTGTCATCCCTGTAGCTTTACCAATGTGAATTTTACTGTCAAACAGACTTCAAGTATTTCATTAATTTGAGGGAAATAATATATTCTCATACACATAAAGAGACAAACTTATGACTGCTTTTCTAATATTGAGTTTTGCATATTAATTTTTTGCCTCTGCGTAAAATAGAAACAGATACAGATAGCATACAAATGTGAAGTAGTATTATGACCAAGACCACAAATATTAACTATGATCCTATAAACACATTTTTGTATCCACAGGTACACCCATCTATCCATCCATCCACCAACCCAAAGTATTTGAAAGAAACCTGATGTACACAGTCCGAGCAACATGTAAGTTAAGGGAGCGCAAAGAACTACTATTTTCATTTCATGTTTTCCTTTCTTTGAAAAGGCACAGTCTTTAGTACATTGGTATGCTGTCCAGGTTTCCTTAGAAGCATGTAGAATATATACTCAGAGAGAGAAAATATTCATCCAGTCCAGGACCAAAATGAGAGGGTTTCAGTAATGTATTTGGCTACCTAGCTTAGCAGTTTGACAGAATCTTATTTTTAAAAGCAACTTAAATCTCTGCTCTCAGCAATTTCAAGGAAAGTGTTCCAAATATGAGATGAATATTAAAAACACAATGTTTTTTTGTTAATTCTCAGAAGATGATCTTGGATTCCTTGGATGTTGCTTGTAGCATAGCCAAACAGGAAAGCAGGAAAAGTAAAAGGCCATTGATTTTTCTTTTTCCTACCACTATGAAACTAGCAAGAATAACATTTCAGTGTGGGAAGATGACACTATTCATGGAGACAACATCCTCAAAACATAGCCTGAATTTTAGGAAAGCAAACCAATTAAGAAGAGCATGCCAAAGCACATTGCAAATGACAGAAACATCATGCCCATTTACAGACAGGCCACCTAGCAGGCAGTGACAGAACCCAGGCCAGAGTAGCAGAAAATCAAATTAAATAGAAAAAAAATCCTTCTCTCGTCTCCTCCTCAGAGAAGCCTCTGACTGAACATCTCATTCTTGACAACAGCTAAGAAACAGCTGTAGTTTCCTTCCAGCACTTATCCCCAACTCCTGCCCACAGACAATACTCTTTCATTTCAGCAGGAATTGGTGAGGTTCCAGTTGCCCTTCTGTTGGCTGTATATTCTCTATACTGTGAGATGGTAAATATACAGGAGAATGCAGTCTGGCTGCACCATTGCAGATCTCGTGTGTCTTATGGTGGGGAAGCCATGAAGTTATCTAGGAGACAGCAGTGCTGTTGGGAAAATGAAAGGCAATCCTCTTGAGCAACAGCCATTAAGGTTGCCCACACTTTTATTCTAAAGCATCTGCATTTCTGTGAATCAGGCAATCATAAAAGGCACGGACAAAACTTCCTGATAATTTTGGACACCTCTCCAGAACTACGTAATACTATTCTTATACTCACAAGGTTATCCTGTGCTCCTAAGGGACTGACATTACACAATGTAAGAGAATGCAGCATCGCAAGGAAGATTAAGTACATCAAGCAGGGTTCATGCAAGAACATCATGTAATGTTCTGTAAAGACTGCTATGAATTCAGAAAAAGTCAATTAAAAGTTCTCTTCTCTGGAAGAAAATTAAAGGAATATTTGGTCTTCCTCCAACAGGACAAATAAACCCTTGTCTCTTTGTCTCCTCCAAGAAGAAACAAGATATTTGCTGGTCAGGAAAAGGTTTTTATTTTTACTGTGCTTTTTTTTTAATTTTATTTTTTTAATTGTGGTCCCTCTACAAGTGATTTCAGTATGTACAATCACTAGTCAGCTGCCCATTAACCCCAGTTAAAAATAATGCTTAAAGGACTGCCTTACAACACTGAAATTCAGAAGTTCTTTCTTTCTGGGAAGCATACAGGAAACTGATCATTAGAGCCGTCCTAAGCTGCACAAACTGTAAAGAGCTTCAAGAGCTTCCATATTACATAAGAAGAAATGGATGTAGTGATGCCTATTGTGGGCAAGTAGCCTTGAAAGTTTTTCCTTTCAATCAAGAAAATGGACCTTGACAGGAAAATTCTTATCCAGTTTAGTAGAAACTAGACTTCATTGATCTATAAAGATTAAAATCTTATTTTCAAATTTTATCTTATTTTCAAATTCACTCTCTGCATCTGACATTTCCTGGAAAGATATGATTCAGTTTTTTGGAATCCTGAGTGCTAGAAGAGAGCTGCCAACAAAAGGGAGAACCTAAAAAAGTCTATCCTGCTTTTTTGAAAGAAAGAGATCTTTACTGTCGTTTTCAAAGTGGACACCACCTTTAATCAAAATAATGCCACACTACCATGTTTATGGACAAATGTTACATTCTACACACCACAAGTAAGGAGGAGCCTTGCACAGAGACAAGATCCTGCTATTTTCCAGCTTAGGTGCATCAGCAGCGTGCTCCTTGTTTAGGGGGTTCCAGCAAGTGAGGTAGGGCAGGTGGCAACAGGAGGTGCTATCCTGCAAAACTGGGAGTTACCTGCCTTTCATGCAAGCCTGTTTGCTTATCAAGGCAGCACCTGCAGGAGCTCAGCAGGAGCAGGGAACTACCATTTTGCAGGACAAAGGCACCACCACATAGACTCCCACCTCCCTTTATTTACCAACACTTGGAGTACAGTGTAGAAACACACATTGACCACTGAGAATTAGAGATACTATATTAAAATGCAAATAAAAAGGCATTTTTCCTTTTAAGATATAAAGATACAGAACTGGTAAATTGATCACTGCT
The DNA here is from genome assembly GCA_013389945.1 of Fregata magnificens. Lineage (NCBI taxonomy): Eukaryota > Metazoa > Chordata > Aves > Suliformes > Fregatidae > Fregata > Fregata magnificens. Next base: position 6,068 of record WAAD01042693.1, read on the forward strand.
ATATTTCCCAAAATCACTATCAATGTCCACATTGCTAATATGACTTGCCCCACTACTCGTCTCCATTTCCAACTACCTAGCATTATGAGATTTTTAAAATTGCACATACAAAATCAGGTGTGAAGGGTTTTGTTCAACTGGTCCAGCCCAGAAATAGATGATACAATGAAAAGGAGGTCTTTGTTTGTCTTGCTACGTGTTAACACGACTGTATTCCTGACTTTACTTCAAAAATCTTGGTAATCACCATTACCACATCTAATCATTATTATGACTAAATTAATAATGCATTCCACTTTTATTTATTGATGCTTTCCTAGAGGAAACTCAGTTTACTCCTCTCTAGCATATGCTTCTTTTTATATCTACCATCTGACGTTTGCTGACAACCAGAATTAGTACAATAATTAAATACTGAACTTCAGGTGGAATGAAAGTATAAACACCACTGATTCCTCTTCAGCTGGAACATTGTCTATGAAAGACTGTCCAGTTTCTGATTAATGGGGAAGAACACTTAATATGGAAAAATCAAAAGACAAAAGCAGGGCTACACTACTAGCTTTATTTTATTGGATAAAGTGCAATGAAGAAAAATAGTATTTATTCTTTCACCTTCACACAGATATTGAATGAATGTTCGCCATACTCTAGAACCAAACATCTCTAAAATTCAAGCAGACCCTGACCACTTCACTCTCTTTCTCACTAAAAGAGCTGTAATAATTACCAAATAATGTGAAAATACTTTAGACGTTCTTTGCACACTGAAGTAATAAAGGTGAAATCCACATGGGAAAAATGTGGTTGTCTATGAATCCACCCACAGTTAAATATCAAGAAGAAGTACAACCCAAGAATTTGAGAAGCCCAAAAATAATGCCAAAAGAAAAGGTAATTTTTCTTAAGCAACACTATTATTTTCTACCCTAATTTTGCTAGACAGTTCCTGAGTAGCTGGTAAATTCTTGCTACAGCTGCTAATAGTCAAAAACCTAACTAACTCAGATATTGAGAGACTTATTTTTTCTGTTTTAAGGCAAGCTGTTTAAAGGTCTGCCTTGTTGTTTGTCTTACTTATTTAATCCTAATTCTCCATAAGCACTTGAAAGAGGAAAAAAATTGTTGCTCATAAATTAAACACTGAACCCTAAGTCTTCAGAACAGAACAGAATATGACAAGATTTGATATCCTTTAGGGTTCTCTTCTCCTAGTTTTGTATACATAATGTCGGCTATAATTTTTCACGTCCCTTTTAACTCTGTTGCACTGTTAACAGAACTGCAGCTGCTCTTTATTTATTTTTATCTTTTTTTTCGCCCTGTTCATAATACACAGGCTGTCTGGCTCATTTTCAAGCTATTGAAATATTTCTATTCTAAAAATGTACAATAGGCCATAACCACTTATGTGCTTATGCTTAGGAAACCGTTCCTCCCTCCCCCCCTCCCTCCTCTCCCCCACCTTCTGTGAATTTCTAAAATCTAGAAACGAAACTGGAAAATCAAGTGGATATCTTAAGACAGCAAGTTTGTATTGTGCTGTTATAGCTGTTCCTTTCCAATGTTAAAATACCGTATAAAACAACTTGGTCTTGTGGTACTACTTCTGGCATTATGAAAAGCAGACATCTACAAGAAGTGTGAAATTTATACAAAACCATCTAACTAAACTTTTACAAACTTAATGTCTGTTCAGTTTCAGCTCAAGGGTTAGCTGTAAGTGAGCTGGATTTATCCGAAAGTACACCTCAATGAACTTTTGTCAGGTCAGGGAAAACAGAAGTTTGTGGTGGAGAAATGATATTAAAAGCTCCCTTGTAGAGCTTAGTAAATAGTGCTGAATTTGGAGACTGGTTGGTTTTCTTTTTCCTAACATTAGTTTATGTATGGCTATTGGAACCTGCTATACTTAAATGTACCATTGAAAAAAAATGCAGAACAAATCATGGTCAACTTTTACATTGGTTATAAATTTTCCACATGGCCACAGCAAGGCCCAATAATCTCCTCCCTCAAAGTCACATTCTTTAAAAAAATATTTTCTTCTTTTTTATGCCACAAATTATTTCCTTCCTGCAGTGAAATGAACACTATTTAAAAATGCAAAATGATTCTATATGTTACATTACGTGAGCCTGCAAAGCCCGGAAGAAGCAATGAAAGCCTTCTGTTTGGAGTGCAGAGAAAAACAGAAACCTATGCCTATTCAGGATGTTAAACAAGGAAATCACTTTAACTGCTTTATGTTAAGAAGCTATCCCAACAGCACTGGCACCCAAACCACTTGCTGTGTGACTGCCCATAAAATCTGTGGAACACTGTTTGCCTTATATGCATACTAACATTTTTAATTTTGTACCTGGGTGGCAAATGCAGAAGGGGTGATTTATCAAATGGTCCAGCACTGAGTCTCCTCAACAAAGAGGGGATGTTGCACAAACAATGCTGTCTTCACTACAACATGTTATACCATGGCATAACTTTAACAATAAAACCAATGTCACTTTGGGGGCATAGAAACATAAGAAGAGTCCACTCAACTGTCTTTTAATAAAAGTTATTTTCAAAGATACTGGGAATGGAGCAAGTATTCCAGCTGTATATACTCAGTACCTCTGAGACTCCAAGAACTACATATAAGGGAGAGGGAATTAGATAGCTATGATTCATCTAAGCAGCCTCCCTATCTAGACCAGTCCACAAAGAGCAGCTCCAGCAATAATTCAATGTACCTAGCTTTACTACTAGGTAAAAACTCAGAAATGACTGGAACTGCCCGAAGACCTTCTTGCATCCTCATGCCTGGGAGGCCATACCTTGCTCATACAATTCCTTTCCTAGAGTCCTCAGAAGACAAGTTACAGATCCCTTCTAGAACTCCTGCACAAAAGGAAGATACTTTATACTTCCGGCAGTAGAAACGTTGCTGATCAATTTAGCAGAAGCATCTAACTAATAGCACAAGTAAGATCAAACTATTCCGAGAAACCTCAGTTCCTCTCACTCCCAACCTCTCATCTGAAATTCTGTAATTCTGAAAACTCAAATCTCAGTTGACATTTGATCTTCAGGCTCATGAATCTGGTACTCAGGCCCATAACTCTGTTGTAGGTTCTACAGAGCACAGAGTAACTACTGCTAACCTGAGACATGCAGCAATCACAAATGAGCACTCAGAATACTTATCTGAATGAGTAACAGGGCTAGAAATGTGCTCTTTAGTTTCTAAAATCTTAGCGTCATCACATTTAAAATGTGACTTAAAATTTAATTACCTTAAAACTTAAAAATCTTAAAACTTAATTAGCTCTCAGAGTCATTAATGCCTCCTAATGCTGTAACTGTGAATTCAGTAATGGCAGTTGCAAGGAAAATACCTTCCTAAACATCAAAGCCCCAAGGCTCTTAGTTAAAGTGTGCCTCCTAGGGTTCCTGTGCTCCTCAGTGCAGAAAAAGGGACTTTGGGAGCCACAGCCGAGCCGCGAAGGGTGGAACATCATCACCAGTCACAAAGTCAGGAGCCTGGAAAGCCGGGAGTACCAATCCTACATACTGCATGTGGCACAGCTGCAGACCTTGGAAATCCAGATTTCCCAGAAGCTCGTCAAGCCAGCTGGTGGGAATCTATTTGTTTTGGGTTTTTTGTTTGGTTGGTTGGTTTTTTGTTTATGGTAGTTGTAATAGTCACTATAAATCTGTGAAGTACTTTGGTTCTGGTGAATTGGCTTTTTCCCAGGTAGCCTCATTTCAGCAGAGAATCCCAAACCTGCCCTGGACATTGCCTTTTGAGTTGCAAACCCTCCCCCTGTAAGTTCCCTGGGAACAGAGGAGATCTGGTCATACAGGCCTGGTGCCTCTAAGTCCAGAAGATGGGAAGGAAAACCAAGAGGTGAGAGTTACCAAGGCTTTTCTCCCAGGGGAGTTCTGTCTGACTAAGGAGGCTGCCCCAGGTCTGATGACAAAAACCACTTCTGGAAATCACCAGTGCATTCTAGGAGTGTCTCATTCACATTTTAGGCAGAAAACTGTGAGTTAGATTGAAAGTAATTCATTAGTTCTGAAATTACCAGTCTGAAGACTGGGTGAGAGGCTCAGTTGCTGAGAATTGATGTAGGTCTACTTAAGCCTATGGAGCTAATCTCTGCATTTTTGTATTACATTGAGAGAACTGCTCAATGATTTTTTTTGCCATATTTAAAGTAAACAGCGGACTGAAATGAACAACTCTTATCTTCAGATGTTTATCTGGAACCACTGCCCTACAGCATGCAGGCAAGTCTCTTACGCAAGTAAGTCCTTTCATTTCTTGGGCGTTTTCTATCTGTGTACTAAATTCAGAAGAATCAAGTGTTTATTCATAAATCACAGACAAGATCTGGACCAAAAAAAACTTTACTACAATGAACAATGGGCCGGACATTTACGGATATTTATTAGCAAGACAACACAGAATGCTAGCTCTGCTAATATTGCTTTTCAACGTAGCTTTAGAATAATAATTTTTTAAAGGTAAGTTTGATCTGTAATTCAAATCACACTGTATCTTTGATTTGCTACCCCCTCCTCCTCTCACCCTCCCCTCCCTCCTCCCTCCCCCAAAAAGCTTTATATAGAGTGGCTGGAAAGCAAAGTAGGAATCTATGCAGACACTATCCATCACATTTCTGTCTTAATTGAATGACACCAGAATGAGATCGATAAAATGTAACAAGAGACAGCTTTGCATTTCCACACTCACTTATTCTCCCTCTCTATTACTGCCAGCCATCACCGTGACCAGAAAGCCTAAGTACTGAGTTTGAACATTGCTGCCAAGCAAGCTGTTAGTATATGAATAAACTTGTCAGGAAAACAATAAAACTTATAATACTGGGAAAGGCCAAAATGTCAAAAGGCCGCTGCAAGCAGCATTAAATATGCTGCTTTTAAAGCTGTACTATAGCAACATATGAAGAGTTTCTAAATAACATGGGCAGTGGCAATTCTTCAGATATTATTCCCCTCATTCCCCCAAGACATGTCTGTGTGCGTGTCTGTGTGACCGTCTGACATGCAGTTGTCGTGACCTCTTGGTGCAAATCTGCAATTTCGACAATAAACCCAGACCAGCTGTGATTCCCTATGTTCAAGGATTCTGAGATCTCCAATGCATTATTGATAACCTCATTGCTGTGCTAAAAGCAGAGGCTGACGCACTCATAATCCCAGACTTTTCCTGAAAAGCTCCAGCTTCACGTACCAATCGATCACGAGAAATAAAATGAAAAAAAGCCCATTTCAAAATAAGGCTACATTTTGTGTATTGCATCCATTTCAGTATGCATGCTAAGTAAAAATTTAAGCTTTTTTCAAACTCTTCTTTTTTTCTAACCTGCAATTATGATGATCTTGTACTCCTGACCATGTAAGGGTAATGCTATATTATCAGGAGCATAATTAGTATGTCAGCTTTGGAGTCACGTTTATGTTTAAAGTCTACATTGTTGTTGTAGGCAGACTCCCCAAGCAGAACTAGGGCACATTCTACTAGGTATTCTGCTAACCACAAAGCAAATGAAAGTGCCCAATGCAAACAGCAAACAGTATTTTAAAAAAAAAAAAAAAAAAGCTGCATCAAGTGGTAAACAAAATGAATTATAAAGACAGGAAGAGGAAAGAGTTAACAATAGTAAAACTGCACAGGATACAGCTTTAGTTATGCATAATTAGAAGGTTCCTGGAATCTGAAAACACAAGTATTACCAATTTTCTAGTCTCAGTTTAGTATGTAAAGAAATGCTTAGACATTGCGTCACAGGAAATGTTCTCTTCATGTTTCAAGACAGACTGTCATATTTCAGCTTGAAACTCAATTAGATATTAAAACAATTGCTGTACAAGTACAAGCACTTCTGCCAGGCATTATTAAAATCCAAGTGATGAGACACTTGGCCTCTTAGCTTCAATAGATAATTTTTCATGCCTGGTTGGCTGCGTTGCATTGTTTCTTCATTATTATGTTCATGCTTAGTCTTAGAGCAGCTTTTTTTTCTTATCTTTGTTTCCTGTACCAACAATCAAATACAACCTGGCTGGAGGTACAAGGCTGAGACACTCATAACTTCCCAAATTAGAAAGATTCCTCAATTCACCACTATTTAGCAAATTTAAGCGTGTAACAACTTTAGTTTCTCTTGATATTGCTTTTTTTAGAAAGTATATTTACACAGGAGATCCAAGAGGAACTAGTTTTCAATATTATACCAAAGTTACAGCAAGTATGCAAAATTACATTACTCTAATGATCACCAAATAGGCAGTATTATTGAAAGTATACTGAAAATTTTTTGTATATTCTTCTCATCTTTCAAAACAGTATCTAATCCTGAGTTACCAATAGAAAAATTAAAATAAAAGGGTTTTTCTGGTCTGATGACTGTCTCTTCATGTAAGACTCACCCAGACCAATCAGGACTTGTTAAGATAAATACATTTTCCTTACAGAATTACTGCTGAAAAGCAGAAAATAACTAGGGTATCGTTAAAACCTTCCAATCACAGAAATCAGAGATTAAATATCTTACACCTGCTGCAGATAATGCCTTATGAGAATATGGCCAACATTAAATATTAGACATCACCATCATATAATTCAGCAGAAAAGCTGGCAACATTCATTGAAGGGAGGTAAGCTGGGAAAGTCTTAATGCCACAGTTTCAGGGAAGTCATAATACCATGACTTCAGGGTGCCTACACAGTCAATGAGAAAAAGAGACTACTCTAAAAGGGAGACTTGAAAGAAGGATGCTCAGGCCGTCTTTGGGAAAAGCTTCTCTATCAACAACAGAGGAAGGATACAGAGACTAACCGCCCACTTTAGGTACCAAATTCGGGTAACTGAAGTGGGATGGTGTGAATGCCCCTCTGGAAGTGCTTGCATTGCTACAAAGAGTAAACAGAGCTGACAGCACAGATTTTATTCTGGTGCCCACTCTATGAAGCTAGGGAAAATATAACATTTTCCTTGTACGAAAGGGACAGTGCAAGCTGGGGGCTGAGTGCAACAGGCTTCTTCCCCTCCTCTTCCCTTGCTCGCACCAGTGGATGAGAACTATAGACAAAAGCTGAAGAAACACACCAAGTGCACACTATATGCCATTTATGACAAGTGCAATATGTATCACTTGAAGACAGCTCCCCAGGATGCTCAAAGAAATAAAAGGCAATTCTAAGCACAAGTATTTACTTCACTTTTACTTTAAATTACATTTAGAAGATTTGAGATTTTCAAGAACATTTGCAAATTTTGTCAGGTTTCCATATGAAGACAGAGCCTTCTCCTCAACCAGCTCCAGCCACATGGTAAATTTCTCAGTGGTTTACAAAAGATTTTTTATCAACTGAGTCTGTGTTTCACCACAACATGTAAACAAACATAAATCTTTTAATTTAATCCCTCATTAACATCAATTTACAGAGGTTTAGTTTTTGCTTCCTAATAACCTACACGAATGAGTTCCCAACTCTGTCATTCCAAGGTCTCCTTTGTCAGGGAAAGCTGATCTTACAGACCATCCCCATCTTTAAACAACTATCTTTTCCTCTTGGTTGGTTTTCATTGTGTCTAATTCTGCAAAGCATCATAAATGGCTGCTTGAATGGCAGGCTGAGTAAGGCTGCATTACTTCAGGCACTGAGAAGTGAATGCTGTGGACTCAGATGCTCTGGCAAGATTAAAATCACCTTTTTACAACACAGACTGCCACTTATTTGCCTAATTCTAGTGATTCTAATTATTCTCCTTTCCTTTCCTTTACTTGTGAGGGGACTTCATACTGTTTACCTGAGGTTAACTTATGTATCTATGATGAAATTGAAAATACCTAAGTTTAGGACCTAAATTCTCTGTGTAGGCACTGCAAGGAAGTATGTACCTCCCTCCAGAGGTCAAATTCAGAGCACATAAACTAGATAGATGTTTGAAGTCCAGCAATACCGTCATCCTCACATTCAAGCAAAACTAAAGCATAGACACACACATGCAGATGAGAAAACTGCCAGAGATAGGCACCAAGTTCTTCCTCAGATGTGTTTAAAAACCAAGGGACATTACAAGTAGCGAAAGCAGGGCTGCCTGGACAGCAGGCTTCCCCTGATGTCCAGGTGAGAGGAATCTCCCCAGGTCCACAAACTCCCTCACAGTGGAAACCTCCTGCATTTAAAGTGGCAACACACTCTCAGCCCTACTGGGAAATTATTAACCTGTAGTCTCTTTATAAATGCAGAAGCTAGGGTAAAAGTGGTCTGTGCTACTGTGTGAAAAAGACTTCAGACTTTTCACACACACACACACAGAGGTGAAATGAATTTCGAGTGTATACGGCATGAAGCTATGGGATACTGTCTTTCAGTTACATTACTGTAGGTGAGAGCCATGAAGTTCACTTCAACAGGCATCCAGGAGATGACAATTTGGCAGAAGGCCACTGCTCCAACCCCTTCCCCTGCAAGGCCACCACAGGACTGGGGCATGGAGACTGCATTGCAGGAAGCAGCCGGCACAGCTGACGAGGTGCAGGACCAGCTCCCACCTATCCCACATTGAACCATGTGAATCTGAGTCACAGTAGTGGTTTAATGCTCCTCTGCCACAGCCACTCCTCCACGCCTGTGACGGTCCAGAGCTTTGCCATGCCTAAAACCAGGCAAGGCTCACTGGAGATAAGCTAAGAGCCTTCACACTGTGTGATCTGAGATGGTGCGGCTGTACCTCTACAGATTAAGAGGAGCACGCGGCACAGCCTGCAGTGATATGTGAGCAAGTATAGATGTCTTACTGAAGTCTGAACACCTCTCCTCATATACACTCACAGTTATAGTTACAGTCAGAGCAAAGATCTTAAAAGTACACAAAGGTGCAAGAAGGACAAAGAAATAGGATATGCACAACTGTACCAGCTAAGGGTTGCAGGTGGAAACACAGGCAAGCACTAACCTTCTGTCTTTTGCTGGGGCAGTTTGCACCTACCAATACTTCACTAAAACCAGCTCAAGCTGTTTTGCAAAATATCATTCGTTGCTGGTACACTAAAGACCTACAGCTTCTCTTAGCTGCCCTCGAAATACAGACAATTACACATATTTCATTCCAAACACATGGAGGTATGGGGCCCTCAGTGGGAACTGGGGATGGGACAGAGTTCAGAAGTACTGGTGCATTGTGACTCTGCTACAAAGTCAAAGTTTTCATAACTGAAGCACACATTAAAAAAATAAAATAAAATTCCTTCAACAAATTTAAAATAATTCAGCTTGCCAAGAATCTTACGTCACTATTTTTCTTTAACCCAAGAAATAGCACTTACATAACACTAAAAATTTCTAACTCCAAATGTCAATTTTCTCTCTTCTTTTACTCAAAACCTGCTTTTAGGGGGGAACAAAATTAAAAAAAAAATCATGTCAAAAAGAGGTATGAATTTGCTTATAAAATTTAGTAATTCTAAAGGTCTATTTAAATAACATACCACCTTATAATGATTGAAATGTTTATAAATTTATACACCTTATTTTAAAATTAATTTTTAAACCTGACTCATGATAAAAGATTAAAACAGCACTTCAAGGAATAAAAAAAATCATAATTTTGTAAACTTTCTGAGTATAACTAAGATTAAAGATAAATAGGACTTGAGCAACAATCACAGAGACAATATTTCGTCATTGGTGCAATCCTCTACGAGTGAAATGAAAGATACGGTTCTCTGAGTTTTGTATTACAGGATTAGACAACAGAGGAAATAAGTATCATTTGTCAAACTATAAAAGCTTACAAAATATTTCTATATTTTGAAGTCTTTTTGGCTTTCAGTAATTTTTTTTTAGTAATTTATTCTTACAAGGCCATCAAAACTCCCTCTTAATAGTCATTTAATATTTAGCTCCTTCCTCCTCTATTCTACTTTGGTATATGAAGTTCAATATATCAAATTTTGTGACATATATTCATTATCCTTTTTTTTAAAAAATTCTTAGGAAACAAACAAACAACACACACACACACAAGCTGTTTTTTCCATAGTGCTTGTATAAGAAAACTAAGGTGGCTTTTTCCTAATGCATTTATTCTAGACTTTAAAATATTTACATAGCATTAAAATAATATAATTTGGAAAACATGGATAAACACTGCTCTATACCAAATACATAGAAAATACGATGACAAATTCTAGGTGTTATTCTAATCCACTGAAATAGAACCGTTTCGTCAAACACCCTGTAAAATAGTAGGAGAGAAGGTGTGTGGGGGGGGTTAACTGGTAAAACAAAACAAAGGTTAGATTTTTTGAAGTAACTGCTGGGTAAGTTGCTAAGGAGTACTTTGATATGAAAAACTAATGTTTTACCACATGAATCAATTAACACTTTATGTTACTAATATATTCCTTCATATCAAAATGACTTCAAGCTCTTGAACAAATAACATTAACATTATTTCAGGAAAAATTATGCCAGAAATCTGTTTGTTATCACATTTCTATAAATTATGCCAGAAATCTGTTTGTTGTCATATTTCTATAAAGCAATTATTGCATACACTGAAGAAAAAAGTTTACTCTGACACATTACCACTAAGAATACTTATGGAGAAGGAGAAATGCAGAAGAGGCTTGAACTTAATAATGTAGGGCCATTAATTAGCATCAAATGAAAGAAAAGCAATAAAGCAATTTTGTCACCAATTACTGACAATTTGCCTAAGTACAACCATTAATTTTGGACAGTATAACCCCCATAAAATTAAGGGAACAAAACTATTTGAATCAATATCCTTTGCTAGTCTCTTTCCACAAATTTAACTACTTTAAGGAGTATCAAAAGTTCTGAAACCTTTAAACGCCTTAAGAAAAATGGAAAAACATATGGTTATGATTTCCTACCTAAAAGTTGCTGGCTTTTGGTTTGGGGCTTTTTTTCCTCCTCTTTTTTTGGCTGAAAATAAGGAAAACTAGGGCAATTAAAATTGTGACTCTTTGGAATTACCACAGTCAAAACATTTGTTTACTTACATTTTTCCTACCATTTGAAAGAGCTTTCATAAAAGGAAGCCTGATTAGCCAGGAATATGAATGTCTAATAGTTTGATTAAGGAGCCTCCAGCATTTACCGACATTGCCAATATTAACATCAGGCAGTGACAGGGAATATGAATTATATTTTTGCACTGGGATATGTTCCTAGCCTTTCTCACCTCCAGTCTCAAGAAAACGACAAAAACCACCAGCAAACCCCCGTCGTTCACCCCCCAGCTCTCATCCCCGGCAGAATTTCCCTGGCAGGCAGCATCACCCACCAACTGCCATTGGTGGAAAGCAATGGCCGTGCAGATGTGGCCACAGCAGCCTTGCCTCATGCGTCCTCCCTCTGCCCCAGTGCTGCACACCGCTGGCTTCGTAGCACAAGGTCAACCAAGTATACACAATATTTAATCGGTACAGCTACTCAGGAGCAACCTTCCTGACTGCTGGCAAGCACAAGGGTCCGGCATCAGTGACAGTCTGTGCTAATGTTTTAAACATTAAAAAGAGGCGACGTGTCCTAAAGCCAAAGTTTTGCAAAACTCTTCTAAGGCTGGTGATGACTTTTATCAGCGAATGTACTTTCTGGAGTGCCTTCTCCCTCGGCACTTGTCTGCGTTCGCCCATCAGGAAACCGGAGCAAGCTTTTGATAAATATCGATACGTATTTGGGAAGGAAAACACATGCAGAACACCTCCGTGTCCCCCAAAAAGACTCGTTGAGGAAACTTACAGTGTTTAATCGGCATCCATATCAATTCATAAACCTCGGGTGCTAGAGTACAAATAAACACTCTAAAGGGTTTTAGCTGCAAGGAGATAAGATCTCTCCCTGGGGAGACGGCTAGAAACTGCTCCATTGCCTTTGTGCAGACTACTGGAATGTGCTTGCTTTTCATTTCGGTCTTTGTGTCTGGCACTCAGGCCTCACAGGCAGTGTCTTAAGCCATGCAGGGTCAGGGCAAACAGAGAACTGCATTCATGGACAGATCAAGTTTATGTGAGAATCTGCTCCTCCTGTGCCCTCAATTTCCATTTGAATTGTTAATAAAATCTCAGCCTGAAAGCACATGATCCCATCAGTGGGGAAGTCATGCAGAGAATCCTCTAGCTCAGAAAAACAAAATTTCTTTATCTTTTTCATCCTCCTCCTACATTCGTGGGAATTATGCCATGTAACCCCCCTCCTAAAGTAACCCCCTCCCCTAGCACAACACCTGACTTGCCAGCCCACAGCTTGCACTAAAAAGCAGGGGGGGAAAGAAGGGAAGAGAAAGAAGGGAAAAAGATGCACAAGCAACGCTCAGCTACAGCAAAATCACAACCACAATAATTGCACCTTCGTAGCAGTTTACAGACTCCCAGACACCTTCAGGCAAAAGGAAACACAGATATTTCATTTTTTAAGTTAATTTCCAACAGCTGATAACACTAGCTGCAAGACTTTCCCACAGCTTTATGACACTGCATGAACTACAGGGCCACAGAGATAATAAAAGGTCACACATAAAGGAAAGAACAGAGCCATACCCCAATTAACTTGGTCTCCCCATGCAAAAATTGTACAGGAACAAGAGCCGATATTTGCTGCAGGCATCAAACATGCATCTCCTAACCTTGCCACGGTCTAACTGGGCCTCTTGTTTCTTCTGCCTTTGCTCCTTGCAAACTGTTTTAATATTGAACGCTTTTCAGAGGGATGGGCTGATGAACGAAAACATGAATTTCCTGCTTGCCCTTTAAGGTGGGTTAAAGGGGGTGCTAGTAATCAATTACAGAATAAAAAGAGAGACTAAAGATTTTACAAACTAGATGTCTTACAGTTTACACCCTGTTTTCTAACCGAAGTACCCCCCTTTATTTCTTCTTCAAAAACATTTTTTTTTTCATAGGGACAAAGTATAATACAGTATTCAAGTAAAACCTGTGTGAAATGCAATGACTCAGAGAGATTGCTGCAGTTTTCACTTGTCCTTCAGAGTAGCATATCAGCCCTGGACAAACAATAACTGCACTAAATAGACAATGGAATTTAAAATCTTGTGGTTCTGAGTTTTGCGGGCTCCCGGCCCTGGACTCTGCTCCCTCCTCCGCGACTGGGAAGATGTTTCTGTTTGCAGTAGTCGCTGGAATGAGAAAAGCTTTATGGGAGCTGAGTCTCTGGGACCAATCCTGCCCAGCACTTCACTCACCAAGGCTTCCTCTTCTGCCCGGTGACCTCAGAGGACTTGCTCCTTGCAGTAAGTACAAACTCCTGAAAAAGCAGATTAGACCTTTGCCTGCCTCTGAACAGGGTTTGGCTGAATCATTACTGAATATCATTAGCAGAAGAATATCATTATTGTGACAGTATCTCATACTTGAAAGCTAATTAAAAAGTAATATAGGTATTTGAAGGTTCTGGAGGCCTGGGGGTCTGCTGGTTTGGACTGAGAGGGATCACACAACCAGGTACAGAATCCATCGTCTGTTATATTCATATCAATAAAGGATATATCACAGCAGATGTTGAGGATGGACACTGCTACTACATGATGAAACTGTTTCTGTTCTAGTCTTGATTTTACACATTTTTAGCTAGAGCTGATGGAATTGCTCCTTGGGAAACATAACCAATGGATTGAGCCCTTAAATCTGTTCACCAGGTGTCTGCAAATAGGTCATGGGTGTTATTAATTACTTTGTTAGTCACAAGTTCTTGAGCAGTGTATGCAAACATATTTGACCCTATGACACAATTTTTAACTGACCAATACGAACAATCACTATTCGTTATTCACAATGCGTGACTGGTCACTTAATTCACAAAATTGTGCTCTTTTCCTGATTGGGTAGCCCAAGCCATGTAGACAAGAAGGCCTTTTCTGTTTGCTAATTCTCCACAAATGTTTGCAACTACCTAAGGAGTCTACTTTCACATCAGTTAAAATGCTTTGTTCAAATGGGACTTTCAGTGCAACTGTTCTTGCAAACACTTGTTGCAGGTTGTTCTTTTCCCCACAGAATCTGTGACCGGTGAACACAGCTTTGACTTCACGCTATGAATACCTGGAGAGCTGCGGAGGGAGCAGAGGATGAGTGGATAGCTTCATTACACCAATATGTGCACACCCACAGAACACACCGATTGCCATGTGGAATTTACAATTTCAACATACCATCTAACCCTGTGAGAGGATGCTTACAGGCTTTCTTGCCCAAACGACCCTCTGCTTTTCTCCCCGGTGCCTGAGTATAAACTCAGAGAAGTCCCCTTCCTCTTTTGTACGGTCATCCTCTCCTCATTCAAATACTTCCTTAAAACTCCTTTCTCTTGGATAGCTTATTGATGCTCACTCATATTTTATGGATACAGTGAAAGCTGCCGTATCAGAGCACTAAATACAACAACTGAGAGCAACTGCAGAGCAGCAGAATGTCCTTTCATTAAAGCCAGACCAGAACTGCTATTCAGCGTGCATGTGGATACAGGGGGGAGGAGAACATTGTAGCAGGAAGTTGCATAAAAATGACGTATCATATATATATAAACACCTCAGTACAATGTAGAGTACGTGTCTCACTATTTTTCTTTGTCTCATTCCATTTAAAACACATGCCAACTATAACCTCAGCTTAATCTTTTGTACTCTGTGGGAACCTCTGTCAAGACCAATGGAAACAGTGTAGTGAAAGTAGTAGAGATTCCTCTCATTAGGGCTTTTTTGGTCAAAATACCTGTACTTTTTGGACAATACTTTCCTACGTATAATATATATCCTTGGAACTAGCTACGAATGTGAAGTCCCATCAGTAAATATAAGTATTTTCATCTTTTTTGAAATACTCTCATCATTATTCCCCCAAAAGAATGGCAGGGCTAAAATCTGTTGTCTTTAACCAATTTGAAATAACAAATCTTAACAGTTCTAACAGGCTTTTGCCATAAAATAAAGCTAAGAGGAAAGGAGGAAAAAAAAAGGTAGAAAACTAGCCTCATCCTATAAAATAGGGAAGCTGTACTAAAATGCAGACTCCTCTAAATGATCTGGTAAGATTCTCACTTATTTTCTCCTAGCATGCACCTGGCATGGCAGATCAAGAAAAAGCATGGTAAAATTCAGCAACTAAACTTGCATCTTCTGAGTTCTAGCTAAATGCCTTAACTAAACAGCCAGCTTTCCTCAATACCTACCTATTTCCTGCTTTACCTTATATATATGTTCTAGATACGGTATGTATTCTCTACATAACAGTCTGTGAACTTAAAAAGGTCCAAATACTGAGGTGGTTTTGTCCTTTTTTTTTTAAATTTAATAGAACACCCTAAATGTCTATATTAATAATGTAATAGAATTAAATTATCAGTGTTAATAGATTTTTTTTTTACTTTATAAGAGTTTGATATCAGTATATTAACAATTAACTTTGGTACTTCATGAATCATTAAACTGTTTTCTATAAAATAGTGAGATTTGCAATGGGTATACACCAATAAAACATCAACATAAGGTTTATTCACTCATTTTAAATAATGCATTTATAATATTCCAATAACATTCTCTAAACTTAACATTAACTGCTATTTTATCAGGTAATAAGCTGATAAACAAAACACATCCATTCTTAAGGAACTGAATGTAACCAAAGCATATAGTCAACAGACTTCCCTTTCAACAATATCTAAAGCACTAAACAAATATACACAGAAAAAACAATACTACATAACTCCTCTCTTCTTAATGCACACTGTTTTCCTGTCTCAAGTGTATACAGAAGCAAATCAGACTTTACATGAACTGGTTGTGAATTTTCATGAGTTTTAGAAAGCTGATAATTCAGCATGCAACAAAGCCAGAACTACATATCTAAGTCGTCCTGATCTTAACTGGTGTGGCCCATTGCTGACTTGTACTTACATGGGCTTGCTAACTGCCAGATTATATGCTGTACGTATAATGTAAACAATGTGATCGAGGAAGTGGATTTAAAATACTAAGTTATGTAAATTTGAACACAGATCTCTTGGAATGAGATTACAGACTTAGTTAAACCACACTTTCACCTTCCCTCTGGCAAGGGTGTATCTCTGAATATCAAAGCCACAGCTACACAAGGGGGTTTTTTTTATTTAATTAAACAATATAAAATATTTCTCATCAGAGAAATAGCATCTGCTTTTCTCTGAGTTCTGTCAGCCAAAACACAGTCTAACTTTTGCTTTTAAAGTGGTGCTCATGAAAACAAACTTCTGCATACTACATGGTGCATTTTAAAATACTTAACAACATTTACATTGATGACATTAGGATTATATTTTAAGGTTTTTCATTCTTCTATAAATATCCTACTTTACTTTCTGTTTAAAGATGGAAAAAAAGATCTTCCTATTAGTCCCCTACATACAAGAGGGCACTTAGACAAATGTTCAACAGTAAATACAACAGAAATTTTTTTTCTAACAGGTTTTAAGTATGTTTAAAACCCAGGATCTTACTTCATTAATTCTAGAAGCCCTTTAAAACACCTAGAAGACAGGTTGTGGTGAAAAGCTGGGGGAAAGCCAAAACCAATGCATCTGTGAAGATGCCAGTCACCATCTTAGCTTGCACAGTCTCTTCAGCTAGTTCAAGCACTGCCAGCCAGCCAAAAGTTGCAGAGGTATAAACCAAGAAAAACAAAGAAAACAAAAAAAAAACCCAAAGTGAGCAAGCAAAATACCCGTGTTACTCCTTCCTACTCTTCATGTCAGCTGCAGGACTGCCCAGGGTGGGAGGAGCAATGGAGAGCAAACAAGCCTGTTCATGAGCGCTCTCATCACTGCCTCTGAAGGGCAGGGTCATCTTATGCATAAACTGAGCCTCTCTGCTCCAACAGTCTTATTAAAATTGGGTATATTTATTTCAGTGGTGATGTCCACTATCTCTAATGTAATGGGCAGCTTCGTCTGATATGACTTCGGTCTGGTTTAACAAGTGAGCTTTCAGGGATGGATATGACTAATGACTTTATCAGCTTTTTCATTTTCTCAGACGTCTTTCCACCTCCTCTGTTGGGGATGGTGAGGCCTTGCACCTTTAATGTATCAATCATATGCTTGCACAGCAAACAATAGCATAAGCTTCTGCTGGCATTTACCTGATTTAGCTTAAGCTAGCAAGCATGGATGGCAGTGGTAGGAAAGACAGAGAGACATAGCTTTTGGCACCTGTACTGACAGCTTCCTCAGCTCCCCAGGCACACCTTGATTGCGTTTCCCTTGATACTATTCTCCAACTTGGCTACATATAGCTAGCCATGAATCTGCTACATAGGCTGTTCGATTTACTCCTTTTTTCTAAACAATTACCTTCAAGAATAATTAACAAAACACAATGTGCTGTTTCTTTCAAGTCACACACTTTCATACTTTCCAGGGTCTCCAATTCTTCTGTGTCTCAACAGCTAAAAATCTGAATACGAACCTCTGCGTTTCCAATAACGTGGCAGTATATTTTCCTGGAGGTTTTGGAGGGAGAACATCCCCCCCCAAAAAAATCAGAACAAAATCAGAAATCTAGGTTTAGTTCAAGCATCTAATAACTACCTAGTTCAATATACAACATACCTATTTATCCTTGACAATCTGGACCTTGTTGACGACAAAAAAGCTTGAAAGGTTTAATTTTGAAAGATACACATCTGGCACATGGTAACTTCCTACTCTCAGAGGCCCTATGAGATTTTTAACTTCTGCTATGCTGACAAAGCAAGATTGGAAATCTGTGAGGGTGTAAGGAATACATCCTCAATAGTTGAGCTTAGTGTTCCCCAGTTTTTAAAACTCCGAAGTGCAAGGCATATATTACATAAAGTATTTTCAAATTACTTCATTAAATTATCTCAAAATTGTCAGCTAAAATCAATATACATTTACAGCGAACAGTGAGAGATCTGGGATACAGGGATAAAGATGAACAGCAAATGCCCAGAGCTGGTTTTCCGAAGTATGAAAGAGAAGCTCAGGATAGTTGAGTGGTTATCATCTGAGACAGCTGATATAGCAAGAGGTTAGGAGATTACTGAGAAAGTGAGTCCTGCAATACCTGATGGTCAGCAAGTAGGCAGATGTCATATCTTCTACATATAACTCATACTTAGGTGAGTATGGTGGGTGCTCAACTCATAAGGGGTGGCTTGCTGCAGCAAAATGTTAGAGAATCCTGGTTTTCACATGGAGAGGAATACTACAGTTTCTGACATAATAAACCTAACATAGGAGACAGCAGACCCTATAAAAGAGACTTAGGCTTATTCTCTCTGGATGCTGTTCTATGGCCAACCTCTCATTTGTACCCAGCTGTCTCCTGGGTCAGCAGGCACCACAGCAGCCACTACCAATTGAAGGAATCAATTCCCACTCCCTTGCTGCAGCTCCGCTGGAGGTGAGAAAATCCTGCCAAGCTACAGGGATGCTTATCAGTATGGCTAAACGCATGATCCTGGGCAGCTTTATATCACAGGGCTCTCTAAGGTTACTGACGGGGATCAAATTTGCAATCCATCTTTTCTTCAGGAATCTCTTCTCATGAAGTATCTGAAGGAATTTCTGTGATAGCAGAAACTCTATAAACCTACAATTAAGGCAGTAGTGAGTGAAGTTAGTGCAACTAATCAAAATTGGACTCAAAAGGTACAGTAGGAAACAAGATTAGGTGATAAATCACTTTTTATTGCAAATTTTAAAAAGGAAAAGAAAGGAAGGAGGAAAAATTCAATAAAACGGTCTAGCTACCTAAAAGCTCAAGCAAACAGGAGTAATAGTCCAAGAAATGGTTGCATCCAAGTTGCATAAGTCAAACAAGGCCATAAATCTGAGAAGTTTAAGTAAATAAATGTGAATAAAAGTACATA
>WAAD01042694.1:0-28261 GCA_013389945.1 Fregata magnificens
GCCCATCTCCTTTGAGCCTTCTTCTGTTGTAGGGGTTTATTGGTCAACCACAAAATAAAAAATGCTTGGAAGATCTTTTGACCATTTCTTGGACTCCTAGTCCAGATCTACAGTGACTTCCAAAGGTGAAGATATAAGATAGTATCAAGTAGGATTTGCTCAGTCTTTGCTTTCTTTTGATCGTAGGAGCAGCTGTTTGTTTTGCGCTGATGATTTTCATCCTAAGAGGCCTATGGGCTAAGGGTCTCTAATTCATGCTACAGTAAGTTATCTATACTCTGCACAGAAGAGGTGGGAGAAAGGAGTACTAGTCAAAGAGTTTTAGCTATAGTTTTGCTTTTATTTTTTATTTATACTGATTTGCATGTGTCCTTAAACAATTCAAACATTTAAAGCAAAATTTGTTTACAGTCTGCTGTTTTATGCTCTAGATTGAATGTGTACCCTCAGCTGCGAGTAAGAGGCATGCAAACATATCTACCACGACTGAACAGATTCGGGCACATATGAAGCATGGCAATGCAGCATAGTTATTCAGTATTACTTATGGGGAGGATCCTAGAGCAAGTAAACATTTGAGAAGAAATTAAAATCAATCTGGAATAAATGGAATAAATGATTAATAGTGGTCTCTATAACCCATTTGGTTAAAAGGGGACATTTAACAAGTGGTTTTCTCCATAATATGTTTCAAAAAAGAGGTCGCATGGTGAATAACACTAACCACTGTTGACAGGTCGTAAAACTAACTCAATTTCTGTGTTTCAAATAAGAGGATGCACTTTCTGTCCAAGGTTTGGGACTGATCCTGACCTGATTTCCTGAATAGATAAAGACTTCACATACACAGGCTGTTATTAAAATGTGAAATTGATAAAAGTGAAACCTAAATAAAACGTTTACTGATTTTTGACATGTTTATGCATAAAAATTGTAGGAAAAGGTGCAAGTAGGTTAAAAGGTTTGACACGCTTAAAAAAAAAAAAAAAAAGGGGCAAAAAACCTTAGTTGGATTTCCTGCATATACAGTCGTAGAATTTCATCAAATGAGTCCTGCAACAGGACAACAGGTCTGCACAGGCTATGGGTTATCTCTTGATTTAAGCTCTTATAAATTAAGAATGTGCATGCTCCTAAGCAAGTAATTCCAAGGTTTTCTTGCCTCCTCTGGTAAAAACACCCAAGCTTTTTGATTTTAAGCTTCCAGTCATTGTTATACTATGGAGCCTGCTACTATTAAAAATTTTATGCTCATTTAGGTCCCTGCAGATCAGGAACAATTCATCTGGTATCCTTCTCTGTGTTAACCAAAATAATCACTCAGTCTAAAATGGATGTTCCAGATCTTGGATAATACCCGTGACTTTTTTCTGAACTCTTGCCAGTATGTCAACACTCTTTCTAAGTGGAGGATAAAGACTTTAAATTTGAGCAATGTAATTGGTCTCCAAAGGTAACAGACTAAGGAATTAGTACCAGTCAATAAATGAGGAAATGTTTATTTTAGGAATGTCAGGCATGTGGCTTTCAGAGAGGAGGCTGCAATTAGATACTGTCAGGGAAAAAAAAGAAATCCAGTATAATCTGCATTCTGATGTCTCCACAGAGAGTTTGGTACTAAATGGGACTCTTCCAACTGACTTGAACAGCTTTGGACCAGGCCTTAAGTGGATCAGGAGGCTTTATGTAAAGCTAGAGAAACAACTAAGGACTTTGGCAATCTCTCGTGAAACCAGAATTTTGCATGCTGTTTGTCACTGCTCGTGAAATCTCTGAAGATGGGCAACAAGAATGATGAAAGGATTAAAAGATATGTGGGGAACCTGAAAGAGCTAGATGCATGCAGTTTAAAAAGAAGAAGGCTTAAGAGATGCACAGCAACTCTGTAAATTCCTTCCAGGAACTAATACATCATCCTACAGTTTCTCTGGGAATAACCTCTCCTCAACTTATTAAAATACAAGATATACAGAAAGGAAATAATGTGATGTGTGCTCTAATGCACAGCCACTGTCCTTTTTATGAGAAAATTCCTCCCCTTCCTTCTTGTAATCTATTTCTCAGTTGGGTCACTTTCCTGCTTTTTTTAAACTCAGCTCAGAGCTTTGCAATCGAGTTCAGTAGGAGAGAAGTATTTGCAAGTTATAGGGATTAGTTTTTTTAAACTCTGGGTACCAGTATTTCTACGGTATAGAAGGAAAAGAAGAATTTGTGTGAATTAGAGAATAACGAGCATCTTTACTCTTCCTTGTCTCTGCCCATGATAAAGAGTAGAGCTGAAATCTTGGTCCCAATGAAGAGTATGACAGAATTCCCATTGAATTCAGTAGTGTCTATTACTGAAATTTTCATTAACATTTATCATCTTTCCCCCTCAGCAGTTCAACAATGGCAAAACAGTCTGTGTAATTCATTGCACATCCAAAATAAGCATATAGAGCTCTTGGCAGAACAAGCTCTTGCATAACATAAAAGCCACATAATTCATTTATATAAAGCAGTAAAGGATGGGCAGCATGTATACATACTCACATACACCCCTTGTGGGTATCCAGATCTACAGGATGTTCTGGGGAGGAAAGAGCCTAAAGCCAGAAATTTAACATCTCATGTGTTGATGCATTATTGCTTATTTACATGACATATGTATGTATGCTCAAAAGTTCAGTATTTTTAGTCATCATAAAATATGCTTTATTTCCTCTACTTATTTTTCCTGATCTTCCCATTAAGAGAATAGGTTGTATAAATAACTATATATCAATCCCATATAAAAATTATCCTCAGCTGTTCATCTCAGGTACTAGGCATATGTATATCTACTTATGCATACATAAATATATATAGATATAAATATAAAATATATACCCATCTTGAAGAATTAGAAATATTTGACAATCTAGATATTCTGTGAATGCTTTGAATTATATGTGTAAAGTCACAAGGAAAGAGCCCCTGGATTATAGGTTTGCTAAGTCTTAGAGCTGGTACCCAGGGCTTCAATCTGTTTGCAAAAATATTGTACATGCCCATTTTTTTCAGGGAGGATAATTAGCTGTAGCTTTTAGGGAGCCCAGTGGATACCACTTTCAAAATAATATTCCACTACATTTTTCCCTACTTTATTTTCTCTCAAGTGGATATGCAATGATGTATACACTCAAATCTCCTGCTAACCTTCCCTAGCCTTTTGTCTATTATATCTCCATAAGTATAAAAATATCCACCTAATTGCAAGTCTAATGTATTTTTTTTTGGCTTCACTTCTCATGACAGCAGTCATTGAATTCTTGATGATGGCAGCCAAATCTCTGTTGATAACGTAGTTATGCTTCATAACTAAAATAAAAACAACGGCGACTCTAAGTACAATTAAAAAAATTAGTTCCTTCCTTATCTTTTACTACATTCATGATTTCTAGCCAAAGTGGTGCTTTAACATTCATTAATTATAAGTAAGTCAATCATCTGTAGGAAAGACATTTTACATACTTTAGAACAGTACCTGAAAATAAGCAAGTCAGACGTTCATTACTAAACGTAACCTTGACGTGAGTTCCTGAGCAGTCATCGGGGCCTTTTATAAGTATTGTGAGTCATTCTAAGTATTCCTTAAACTTTCTAAGGTGCAATTTATTAGTTAATTTCTGTTTGCAAGAATTTTCCTCAGGAGAAGTCACATTGGTCCAGTGGGACCAGCTGTTCCGTTTGTGCTTGCCCAAATTGTTCGACGACTTTGGAACAAGATGCTGAATTCTTCATACATTTTCTCTCTTGCAAAGAACGAGCAGCTCACTCATGTTTTTCTTAGAAATAAGCAGTGGCAAGTAGCCTTAATATCTGACTGTGGGAGTGTTTCAGAGCTTCCACTATTCAGAAAAGCCAGACTTCATCAAGGAGAGCACCAGTGAGCGGTGCATCAGAGACACTAGAGGTAGGCTATGAGAATGATGAGGCTTTGATAGTAGGTTGAGAACAGGACTGCTTCTGATACTCACATATTAACTCTTTTAGCATCGACTTGGAGATCTTTACATCATGGTGTGCAACGAAAAATAGATACTATTGTCTCCTTTGATCTTGGCTACTCTATCTGAGGTATGTGGTTTCTAGAAGGTGTCCCCAGTGTCGTGGCATGATTGCACTTGGGCATGGTTTGGACAAGATTTGGAGGTTTTGCCACTTTCTATGTTTTCTCAACATCTTTCAGTTGAGCATATGTATCCCAGGCCTACTCACAGTCTGGACAGTCATACTCAGTACTGCAGAGAAGGATGAAAACACCTGTACACGGCAGAGGGTTATGGAAGATAATTGAGTGAAAGGAAGGGTGGTCATATTCATAATGCATGCAAGCATTCAAACTTGAATGAAACTGCCTACAGCAGGACTTGATTCACATTTTAGGCTGCATTTCTTAGCTCTGCTTTCATTCTTCCTCCCAATGAACACCTCCTCCTGGCAGCTCTAAATAGAGCAAAAGGTATTGCTGCAAGATCAGCTGATGTGGAGAAACACACCCTTATTTTACCTTATTGTCAGGAGCAAAAGTTATTCCTGGCCCCTTGGAGTTCTCCTTTTTTATCCTCTTCACCTCTCCCCTGCAAGAAATCAAAGCCTGTTGTCTTGATGCTCCATGGTTCTGAGCAGACTTACACTAGAAGACTTTTACAGACAAGAACAACGTAGGTATTTTTAAGGTAAAATGCTTCTGCTTCCACAAAAGTAGCATCAAATTTATAAAATTTTAAGTACTCCCAGCAATAATTCACTCAGCAAATATTTAGTTCAGTTTTCGTTGTATATCCTCTCATTCATAGATCTTAACTTTTCAACAGTTCTTGATGGTCATTTCCTGTCCTGGCATCAAGTCTTTTCTTCCTCCTTTCATTTTAACATGGTTTGAGCACAGTATGTTTTGCTGGGTTTGAACAGGTGAGATGGAAAATCAGTATTGTAGAACTGCATCTGGCAGAAGTGCTTTGTATACATTTTTTTTTTTTAAAGGATGTAAAGATCAACTGAATTTCTGTGGCCAAAACAGAATGCAGTCAAATATAAGGATTTTGATTGGTACGTGCTAATTCTTTGGCTGAAGAGCCTGAAGGTGAGATACAATCCCTCTTAATAAGATTTTTTTTTTGCAGGATTGTCCATAGTAAACACCTCAAATTATACTTGAAGAAGGCTGCTATTTTGTAACTAACGATTTTGTTTACTCTGAAAATAGATAAGTGATATCAATTATGAGGCTTTAAAATAAGTTGGATACTTTAAACACATCCATATCCTTCCTTTTTGAACAGATATAGGATTTCATTTAAGTCATGTATACTGTAGAGGATCTTTTGTGACCTCCCTTTGCCAGGTTAAACTTCGCTAAAGGAGCACCTTTTTTGCGTAACGGTGGCTTGAGTGAAATAACCTGAGGGTGTTATAAGGAGCTTATAGCAAAAACCCAAGCACTGGGGACTGAGGAATGGAAATCAAGGAAGTAGTAGAGACGAAGGTCAAATAGCACCATCTCCGAGTTAATTTGCCACTGCCTTGCACAAGAAGTGATCATGTACAATGGCCTGCTAAACTTCTGTATTGCTTTCCTTCCAGAAGCATAAATGATTGTGTAAGTACAAGGCGGTCATGCTTCCCCCGCCTCGTTATCCATCACTTTCCTTCACTTACTCCTTGCTACCTCACAGCCCATGTATCACCTGAAGAAGGAGCTGCACCTTCCTCTCAAGCTTGCGTGGTGCGTGTCTGCAGTAAGCCCTGTGATCATTCCCCACCTGACGCCTCGCAGGCATACCTCAGGATATTTACCTGGGCCTGTGCTACAAATTTTTTGTGCTCAAGAGTATATAACAATAAGCATTACATTGCACCAGAATATAAAACACTAAGCATTACATCACACAGCTGTACAAAGCCAAGCACAAGCTGAAACAATTCAGATAGTAGACACCTGATCATTAGATAATTTCTGCAACAGCTAAATGAAATAAAACAGAGCTGCAGGCAGGCAAAGAGAAGTTCACACAAAGCCTGACAAATCCTGGGGCCGGTGCTGTTAGCTTCACACAGAGCTGGTGGCCACACCATGTTAACTGGCTGCAAGCTGTGGCGACGCTGGCTTGGCGTGGCAGCTTTTCATGACCCAACTTCTCCAAGTACCCAGTCGACAGCACCTCACAGCCTTTAAGCAGGGTGCCAGCGCTGGAGAAGACCTCGCACTGACCTTTAATTTTGTCTTAAAATAAAGTTGTTGATAGATTGCTGATCTTTGCCACGTATTCATACACTTCTATTTAGAATGCGTTTAATGCTGTATTTCACAGGCACTGATTTTCAAGTACGAAATATACTGTATACAAATCTGAGCTGATATCCATGTAGAAAATTTATACACAGTGAGTATTAGTCAGCTGCTTTCCATCTACCTAGAGGCATGAATGCCAAGAATACTTCAGACTACAGAATTTATTGATCCTAATGTAGCTGCCATATTCGATCAAGAAAGTCTGAAAGGAGTAAATAGGCATCTGCAGATTGATTACCCTAAAAGGTTTTCCTAGTAGCATACGCTGGTAACCATTACATAATAATTACTTTCCAAATAAACAGCTGATTAAGACTGACATTCTTCACTCATGGTGAATATTACTGAACTGTTCAAGTGACATTGCTGGAGCCAACGCAGACACTATGCAATATGATAAAATTGTGAAAAATAGGGCTGTATGCATATTTACTTAAGTAACTGATCTATTGAAAGATAAACACTTATTTTGGAAAATAAAATGCCTAGATAAGTGTTAGACTCTTGAAATGCACTAACTAAAGCAAAATGTGCCAGAGTGCTGTTTATGATCTCCTCCTTCTAACAGGAAATTTAGTAGTAACAGGTGACAGTAGCATTTGAAGTTCTCGCTAATAAGTATATCCTGCCCTGAAATATAGCTTTATAGCTGCTTAGAACTGGAAGTCTCTGTGAGTGAACTCCAGTATGATACCCTCTTAAATCTAACAAAGTTTTCTGTGACCTCTCCTCCCCTAAAACAGCAAGAATCACACAAAGGCTAATTCGTACTACAGTGCCTGATACATAACTTATAAGCTTGCCAAGAGCCATGAGTAGAATTCACTTATGATAACCAGGAAATTATTTGAGAAGGTATATACTGTACCACATTTTATTATTTATTGATGGCTAGCAGCACTTTTAAACAAATAACACAGCTTACATTGTAATTGTGTGTTTACATTTCTCTTCACAGAAAAAGCCTGCAGATGTTTTAAGTTTTCAGCTTGCCAGAGGATGAACCAAATCTGGCATTGCATTGCATTCAATGGCCGTGTCTCTACAAACTCCTTCTACCAACAGCATCTTCTGGGTTACCATCCTGTCTTTCCAATCTTACTACTTCACAGTTTGAGTAGCAGACTGTTAACAGCTTGACCCGTCTGAAGGTAGGTGTGTGCTTCAGCAGAAAATGATGCGCCAGAGTATATATATCACCTGTTGCACTTCTTTCATAGTTTAAGGAACAGGTCTCACATGGTAAATGACAATGTCATTTTTGCATAGATTCTGCAATGGGGTTTGCATAGATCCGTTCTGGATAAATGGAAAACTCTCTCTCTGGACTCATTAAAAGCAGGGCTGAATATTTTTCTCTCTGGTGAAAAAGGAAAAAATGGTGGCATTATGAAAAAGAAGAGAGACATCACAAAGAAAAAGATATACAGGATATTTTACTGAACATGTTAAATTAAATATTGATTACCCATAATGTGCCACGGTAGCTTCACAAGAAAGGAAATTCAGTTGTATGTATGAAACTCCATGTCAGCAAAAAACTCCCTCTAATATGATAGTGATCTTCAACTGATTGTAGTACTCTGCTGAAGAGATAGTGTTACTTAAAACCTGAACAGACAAAACTCTTGAGGTAACTTCAGAGGGAATTTCATGGAACAGAACTTGTCTCTATTTTTTATGATTCTCTGGTACCTCTGATATGTCATCATTACATTTTACTGGAAACCAAAATTCGTGTCAAGATGTTAATTTCATTGTAAAATCAAGACAGGGAGAACTGGGAAGTGCCATCTGCATAATCATGATCACACCATCACATTTCTTGTTTTGGGGAGGAATACCTGTTTGATTCAACTAGTCATATCAGTCCAAGGTTCAGAAGCTGTTTTAGTCCAAGTGAGTCAAGTTTTGAATGGAGGGACAGTGGAACTGGTTACTTGGAAGGAGAAATATGCACGTAGACGGAGTGCGCTGGAGAGGTACGCAAGAGGTACACAGTTCAGGCTACAGGACAGTTTCCCGGCAGGGAACCCCATGTCTGGGCCATGCTCTGTACTGACGAGATGATACTGAGATGTGAAATTGCAGGGTTTGGCTTTATGAAAGCAGAAGAGCTGTTCCTGTCTTCTGGAGGGCAGCCCAGAGACGGATACACAAAACTGCAGTCCTGTAGTACATCCAGAAGATCCAGCTGTAGTTTCCGTTGCCTTAACAATGATGACATAAGAGGTAGATGGTGGAAGATGCTGTTGCTTCACCTCCGATGGTAGTATGAAGCTACCACTGAAGTTATTTGTAGTTATACACCTATGGACAGAACAAATTACAAGAGAGAAAGATTTTAAGCAGGTTATAACTCCTCAAAAGCTGAGTGTAACTCTGCTGAAGTTAAGTTGGTCCTGCAGCCAAAGTGAGTTCCTTGAGCCACAAACCAGCCCCAGCTAACAGGCCTGTGAGGACTCCTTAAAGAAAAAGTCATGGAAGATTTCTTAACTGCAGAGTCCTGCTGGTTGTCCTACAATCATGCTCCCGGTCACTGCGAACCCCACCAAGCTCTCCCTGACCTTACCAAGGGCTTTATTTATATAAAACCAATGTGCAGGACTGAACATGCATTCCACTGGAAGCTGCCTGCTGAGTCCTCCTGGCAAGATCCCTGCGGACCCGTTGCAAGTGTCGAGGAAGACACAGGTATTCAATGGCATAATTCAACAGCAGGGGTAGGTTGACTCAAAGTTACATTCACTTGCCTGAATTAAGTGATTCTATGAAGTCCCCTACACTAGGAAACACCCCCAGCCCCGGCAGCTCCTAAGTGTAACACAGCTGCCCCCGTGCCTTGCCTGCAGTGGCGTAACCCAGCGGGGTGGCCCATTTTGCCTGCCTGCCAGCAGCATCGCCTTGGGAAAGAAATAATTAAATAGGTGAAGCTGCTGGATCAAACAAACATCAAAGCCCTTTCACAGAATACTCAGTAATGAGACTGAAACCACAGCACATGCCCCCTGCCAAGCCCCTGCCCCAGCTGGAAGCTCATGCTGCCAGGCGAATAGTTTAGGTGAGCAGCATACACAGCTTCAAATGAGCTCCATCGCAGGAAGAGCCAAGCAGCTCTTGTTTGCAAAGGCAGCGTTCTGTGCGGGGTGAGAACACTTCCTAGCAAGTGCACACATTGCCTAGGGCCTCTCAGCTTGTGTGTGTTACACTGGGTACCCATTTTATTCTGTTAAAAATTAATGCTCAGATGAAACTAATAATTTTACAGCTGGTAATAGAAATATGGACAGAAGTACTATAAATATTATTTTCACATGGCATGTAATTTTTGCTTTGCTGCTTCTTTCTTTCCCTTCAGTTCTCCTCCATAAAACTCTCATAATAATAGTAATAATAAATAAAATAAAATAAAGAAGAACTAGTCAAATAGTAAAATAAAATAATTTAAAAAAAAAATAAACCAAACCAAAACCTTTCTAGTGACAGAAATACTCTCAGACATGGCAAAATATGCAAATTTAATTTGCTTGATAGAAGGGGAGGTTACTAGATGAGTGCTTCAATAGCTGACCCACAGTGTATCTTGGCTAAATAGCTGTTTGAAGACATGAGTAGCTAGATGGAAGCAGTTATCCTCAAGATGGCCTAAATACCTCAGACTGTGTTCATTAAGGACATCACTCAGAATGCTGTGTTAGGATTTATGGGGTTCTCTGCCCAATTTGCTCATCTTTAGAAGCTCAAAAGATCACAGGCCAGATTCATCAAAGCAAGGGATAAAAGGGATTTTCCTTTGTACAGCTTGGATGCAGAGCTATTTTAAATTAAACAATATTTTAATAAATTTAGTTTTCATTTCATTAATAGTTTTGCATTTTGTAGTGGATGGGTGAATGACTGCTAAAGCGAGTATGATATGAAAAGCTATGTACTTGTTTATATGTAATTTTCAATATTTCATACTGGAACTTTTGTGCTACGATCTGGTAGAAAATGCTGTTAATTTGTGACGGTCTTAATAATAATAGGGCCTCTTAATACAAAGTTTTTTCCATACATGATGTAATTTGCATAAGATGATAGGCTGCTGTTTGGACTTTTAAATTAGTAAAAGGACAAGATTACTCTAATTAGATAGAGCTGGTTTTAGGATTCTGTCATCTCAGTTTATGAGGACCTATGATTGTTTATACCGAAGGAACTAAAAATGTGAAGGAAAATCACAACTGTCAAAGTTTTAATGGGGATACGGTACAAATAATGAGATTTGGTTAGAGCATACTTGAAAATGTCAGGAGCCAATAAAACCTGGGAGTGTCTGCACTGAAAAACAATCACTTCTTTTTTGGAACCCATTATCTGGGTGACATCTAGAGTTTATTATAAAAGATGATTTACTCACATGAGAGACAGCTTTTCTGTGAAAGTAAATTATAGTGGTTGAAAATTTTTTATGCAGCATTGATAAGCTATTTTTATATATGGAATCACTACAACAGTTTCCTTTAGGATTTGTAGTTCAGGTGTGTCTTTCTGTCATTTTCTCCAGAGACTGATTTGCCAGCTAAGCTATTTTTCTCTGTACTTATTCTTCCTTGGACTACGGCATGTTTGGGGATTCCCTAACAACAGTACATTATTAGAAATATTGACTTGGACAACACAATCCGTGAAGGAGATTGGGGGCATAACAACTGATATGTGCTTTATATTTAGGAAACATGCTGATTTTTCCCAATATGAATAGAAATTCCAAACACTGAAAATTCTGCACAAAAAGGCATCTTATCCTCCCCCTCCAAAAGTAATGTTTTGTTGAAAACTTGTCAGAAAAAAGATAATTTTATGATTTTTTTTTTTTTTTTTTTGGTAACCCTTAGAAGTAACATCAGGACTGATTCTTCCAAACTTGAGATGGAGAATCAAGTTAGAGTATTCCTGTTACAGGCACAGAAGATTAAAAAATAAAGAATAATGAGGAAATAATTTAAAATTTCCTTCAAACTGCTTCTTACTACTGTATAATTAGACTTATATTTACTAACTGCTGACTATTCCCAAGTTTACTGGTGCTTAAATTACTGTCCTATATGTCAGTAATGTCGATGCCACATTAAAATCCCCTCTGAATGCTCAATTAACAGACGTGTGATCTAGACACTTTTCAGGCAAGTGCAACAAGTATCAAGAAGAAGCAATTAATTGTAAATGCTTTCAGACAAATTGTTACCATCGAAGATATTTGTGTATCAGTTGACATGACCTTTGAGACGAATGCTCACCCACATGCATCGCTACTTCTGAACATGGGTAAATTATTCTATTACAACTACCAGTTAAGTACATTTGTGCACAGAGATGTCTCTAAGAATAAATGTCCTTTGGCATTTTAAAGAGAAACGGCAGGTTTCCTGTCCATCAGAGGAAAACGTTCCTGATTGTTTATCTAATTAAGATAGAGCGTTATTGTACAAGAAAGATGGGAGAGCAAGGTACAACTTTGCTTAAGACATCTCAGTACTATCTATGTCCGCTTCTTTCCAGAAGCAAGGCTTAATCCACAACGAGAACTAGGCATGTAAATGGCATTAGCGCCTTCATTCAACGCTTACACGCTAATAAGAACATATGACAGGCCAAATTGTGATAAACCAAAGAGCCATCTACTCTGGTAGCCTTTCTCTGACAGACATCACAGGTGGGTGCCTGTGGAAGAGTACGTGAAACAATATATTTAAGTATCCAGGAACAAGCCATGGGGGGCAGACAAGAAAGAAAACACACAATAAATGTCATCATCTCCTTTGTCTTTTCATAAACTAAAAGCAAGTGGAGGTTTTTATTGTCTGGCAAACACGATGGTTATGGTAAACATCCTTTTTTTCAACCTGCTCAGACAACGGATAGTCTGCAATCAAAACCTTGTTGTGGGGATGCTACTTCAAAACTTAGAAAGAGTGAAGTCATTAAAAATACCAAATTTGTAATAAATGTCTTTATATTATAATGTCTTTAATAGAAGGTCTCTTTCACTAGTGAAGCTATTTTCCTCAGAGTCCTTAGATGACACTGTTGGTACTGAATAAGTCTAGAAACAATACGTAATGTCATAAAACCTGGGTTTTAGTACCCCAAAATCATGAATTCTGGCCTATCCTGGGCATTTTCTTGCTTTTGTGTCTCTGTATCATACCTTGAACATTAGTTGAACCAAAAGGTTTTTTGCTTGATATAGGTATACAAGGCACACAGTTCACTGCACTCTTAAAGTTCATCAGTTTATTGCCAAATAAACTTTATTTTAATATCCAGCTTACTGCACTTAGTATCTAGCTTTTGAATTAAGTACTGGTTTTATGGCTGCAACCTTTTAAAGGGGTAAATGTGCACTCCTATTCCCTTCCTCACAATTTCTGTCATTTTTCTTTCTTGCATTAAGCAAAATTGCCTTCTATAAAGAGTTTTGCTAGCACCACTTCCTTAGTGTCTGCAGTATTGCATAGCATGATAAGGCCTCATTTACATAGATGAAGTAAATTTCCCTTCTTTATTTGCTTTTGAAGCCAGTGGAAGCTATGTCCATATACCTGATGACATTATTTAGCTATTAGACATTAAAGCAAGGAGTTGTGGGAAAAGCAACAAACACACTATGAAATTATGAGGCTTCTCAGAGAATTTACATTAGCCATTTTCAGCAATTGAGAGATAGTGGACAGATTATTCTTTGGAGACCATGGATGATTTGCAGCTGAAGAATAAAGGGAATAGGTGAAAACTATTCTGTTCATCTCAGCCTCTGCCTAGCAAGGAATTCCCATGTTTTCTTTGAATACCTATGTAGTTCATCCACTCCCTTCTCCATCCATCCAATCTCCCGCTGTGTCAAATAACTCTCAGTCTGTTTTTCTGTCAAGTCCGGAGAAAACACCAAGAGATGAAAAGGAGTAGAGAAAACAGATCCTTGGCTTTCAGTTTCAGAACAGGATATGCAGGGCTGAATTTGAAAGGAGTATAGTGGTGTTACACCTGTGTGGTGGGGTCTGGGTGGACTGTGTCTCAGTCACTGTCAGCCTGCTGGCTGCAGCGTTAGTTTCTCTAGAACCCATTAGGTCTTCTCCTGAACCCTCCTTCCCCATCCGTTAGACACACATGTATAAAGAATACCTGAGTTAAAAGAAATAAAACAAAGGTGTATTGTGTGATTGGGAGGCACGTGTTTTACTGCCATTTTTTAGTACTCTTGGCTATTGTATGGTACTATCTAATGTCTTCCCCTTTAGTAGTCAGAAAACACAAAATTAGTGAAAACAGTGCATGCAATTTTTTATCTCTGGACCAGTGCTGTTCTTCCTCTTCAGCTTAAATTGAATATTAAGTCATAGGGGATGCGAATTTATGCTCTAATTCTCTATGATTTGTCTCTTTCTTAGATGTGGAATATAGTAGCTGTCTTCACCATGTGCTGCACTAAGCTTGACCAATGGTCAAAGCATTGGGTTGAAGCAAAACAAAATGAGATATTCTTCTGAGAAAAGCAGTGTGTGAGTTCCAGTTTCTCACTACAGCTAACTGTAATTCAGTTTTCTGTTACACTCATACAGCAGCATCAATTTAGATAGGGCATCATGGAGAGAATCTAAGGTTTCAACCAAGTTTTGAGTGAGTTTCTCCCTTCCCAACTCACTCTTTGAGCTATGCTGCCTCTCTAGTCTCTCTCTCTCATGAAGATTTTAATACAAAATGCTGACACAAGGAATGTCTTTGGAAGAAATTAATCAGGCCTGAAAAGGAGTATAGCAACAGTTATAGATGGATCCTTCTGTAGCTATTACTATTACACTAATTTTAATAGATGTTGAGTGTCTTCAAAGATCCCATCATTAGAAAGTCTAGACCTTCATTTGTCTTTTGCTGTTTTCCAAGTAAACTATGAAGGAAGCCTGCAAGTTGTTAGTATAATGGAGACCGCTAGCTGTTCCTTTAGGAAAGGAAGATCTTGTAACTTGAATGAAAGGCAGAAAAGAATAAAAGTGAAAAGAGATGTCAAAACATTCAAAGACAGGACAGAAGGGGAACCACACCCAGCATGGCACTTCAGGACTGCGGGTGGAGACCATCTGAGGTACAGGGAACTCTACAAAGATAGGCGACAGACAGGCAAAGTGGCAAGGAGTATTTTCTGCATGTTGCTACTTACAGAAAATGGTGCTTCAGAAACACAACTTCTATCATTATCTCTGGTTCATCTTTCTAAGATGCTGAAAGATGTGTTTTTAAGACTAGATTACACAGGCAAAGGCCATGGGGGAAGTAGACTAAACATGTAGTTCTGTGAGGAAGGACTATGGGTTTGTGCCTTTTTCTTGACTGGCTTTGGTGTCTCAAGCCTGGTGATCTCCAGTTGAAATTTTTCTGTGTTTGGGACACTTATATGTGCTCTGCCCTGTATGGATTTCTTGTGTTTGGTAAGATGTAAGTGAAAGCTGTAACCGGAGTTGGGGATCTTATCAAACTTTTCTTTTGCAGGCTGGATATTCTCCTGAGTTTTGTAGACGCTTAAATATCTTTAGGACTTTAACCTTTATATCAAATTCTGAGACAACAGACAGACTAATGTGCACGTGAACAAACATATATTGACAGCATGATAGAATATAAACTTGGTTTCTGGAGGAAACAAAGAATCAGTCTCATAGGCTACAAATATGCCAAACATGCTACAAATCCACTGACCCCAAAACAGCCTTTTAATGGTCAATTAATTAGCGTGTTTAATAACTTTATTCCTATTCTTATTATGGAACCTTGTTAATTAATTTTCTAATGCTGTGTTATTAATATGAATTCTGTGTAACAACTTATTCCTTCCCACATAGTTTGAATTGTTTCGTGCTTTCTCTTGTGCTGGTCTCTTACTTAAATTATTGACAGATGCTTTCTGACCTACCTTCTGGTCTTCCTCCACAGCCTGAAAGCTTTATGGTTTTGTGCCATACTTGGTAGCTCTGGAAACTGCAATTGCTTTCGCTTGTGTCATGATGCTGCTTAAACAGCCCTGTCGCTGCAAGAGACCGCTTTTATTGCCTGATGGTTCAAGTATTTAGATCATCGTGGTTATGAAACCACATTGTATAATGACTCGGCAAGTAGCTTATATTTGCTCTGACTGGACTGTAATATGTGGAATGCCAAAGTACATTGTCCTCCTCATGAGCCTATTTATTTTGCTTCATAAAACATTGAAGAGCACAAAGGATTCTGCCAAAGGCAACTCCTCTCTTCTCCTAAGGGGTTCTCCTTGGATTTCTTATAAAGACTGCGGACAGACTTTGATTGAACTCAGTGGGTCAAGCCTCAATAAACAGCAATGGAGTAGAGGAATGAACACTTATTTTTCCTCAAGGCATCTCGAAAGAAGTATTTTTTAAGAACAAAAGACACAAGTTAAACACAGAGTACTTACTTAGTGCCTTGATTATCAAAGGCTTATGATCAGAGGGAATATGATTAGGTAAGCACGAATCGAGGAAACCACCTGAGAAAAAGCCCAAAGTAAAAAAGATCTATTGAAACAACAGTTTATGGACATTTGCTCCGTGCACTTATGGCACTATATCAATAAAATAATAACCTAGAAGGAGCTGTGTCTCATTTGCAAGAAATATAGAAACAGTGTTCTAAAGAGACTTGTGTGTATAATAAAAGATAATGTGTGATGGCACACAATATATTGAACAGAAAGGCTGAAAATAAATCCTGATACCCTTATTTTACTTTTCAGCATTTGTCTGCACATTTCTGAATATTATTAAAATGGGGTATCAAATCTACAAGCCAGCTGGACTAGTAATGAAATTCACATCTGCTTCTTTTCCCAACTCTTCCTACAAATGGCATGCAAAGGAGATGTGAGTACGTCTGATGTACTTTGCATTGAAGTACACTGGGCTTCAGCGCTCTGACTGGGCCTCCTGGGTCTCTGGAAGGACATACACCATAACAATAGAAAAGCCCAGCAGATGCCCAGGAGTAGAGATTCTTTTGTTCTGCCTGATGATGTTGTCTACCGGTCAAGGCACTGCTGACAGGGCTGGGACTCTTCTTTACATCTCTGTTTTCAGGGCAGGATTTGTGAATGAGGTTCTGCATGCAGCTACGTTTCTCTCTTGGTTTTATTATCTGGAGGTTAAAACTCACATCTGTCGTTTCCACGTTGAGTAGGAACTACTGAAATCTCCTAGTCTGTGTCATACATCAAGAGGGACAGGCTGCCACTCCGGGGAAATCTGGAAGGCAGAATCGCCTACCGCGTCCTGGGGGCCCTTCTAAGTTCTCAGTGAAATTGGTATTTTTACATTACATGCGCTGTCAGGATCTCCGAGAGACTGATTATTTTCTGAAGTGTGAGGTACTTTTATCTTCTAAATATTCTAAATATTTGTTTGGATATAGCAGTTGTGTGATATAGAACAACATTGGCTTTACTGAAGCGAATATAGACTTATAAAAGCATTAATGAGCCTGGACTCCATCCTACCTTCCCACGTTAAAAAGCTTCCAGGCATCTACCTGGTACTTTTCAAGGGATGTTTTTCTGATCCCCCATGTGGCAGCTGACCTAAAAAACTAAAAACAAATTAGAACTCAGGTCATGAAGAAGTACTGTGATTTCAAAAAAATGCATCCTGCAAATCAGGCACGGCCAGTACCCACAGCCATCTGTGGGCGCTATCCCTATCCAGTGAGCAATTTTGCCTTTCTTTGACTTGGGTTTGCACAGTTTACTGTTTCTAACATTGGGAATTCACTGCCTCACCTGCAAAAATCATCTCCTTGTGTGGATTTCTCCCATGCTGGATATAGGAGGCCAAGTTCCATACCAAATTCAGAAGGAAAAAAAAAAAACCAACAACTTAAAATGGAAAGCATCCTGCTGCATATTGGATTAATGTGTTGTCAAGAACTGTATGTGTCATTGCATCAGAAACAGAGAAAATAGAAACACAGTTTTAAAAAAATCAGCCTGTGGTATTTTCCTTTTTCTGACTGTACTGCAGGCTCTTCAGTCATGGAGAGCTGATCAGTCTGTTTTTCATATTTCCATTTTTGCTGGAAGATCAGTACGTGTGAACCTTCTTCCAGTGCAGGAAACCTAAAATGGGCTTCCAGCAAAGCATGATATTGTTCTTGCTCGGCCATGCAGGGAGTCACTGATGGAAAAAAGAAAGCTGCCTGGCCCTCTGAAGTGTCACCACTATTTGTTACAACAGATTGGTCTGTCAACAAACTAAAAGTCATGATACAGCTGTAGAAAAACTCCACCAGTTTCTGGAGGCATAAACCAAGTGCCCAGATATGGAGATACAGCGATAGCTCTAATTTTCAAGTCTGAGCTATTCTGTGTCTCCATCCCCTTGAACTTAAGGGGAATGGCACAACAAAGAGAGAATTACATTCCTCATGTGGGGCATCCAGCTGTCTATACGAAGGAGACAAGAACCCCTTCTCAAAAGGGGACCTAAGGGTGGAAGAATTCCATAGTGCTGGGATGATAGCTGGTTGAATACCACATTGTCAGTCTCCAAAAACCCAAAGATATGCTAGCCCAACATATATGTGCTTCTGGAAACATTATGCTGATCTGGTTGACCTGGTATTTCCCACCCCTACCTTCTACAAAAAAGATTATGTTCAGCCCCGTTCTAAAGCCTCAGATTTCAGCCTTTTTTTTTAAACCTGATTTGAAAATGTGATTAATATTTTCTTTTAAAGGAGAGAGGCAGACACCCCCCCTTTTTTTTTCCAAACAAACAGTAGTAATAATTAATAACGCATCTCTTCAGGCAGAAAACATCCATAGAAAATCTTTATGATAAACATTTAGAAGGTTATTAGCATGGTAAAACAGGGGAATATGACTGAAATATTTTCTGTCCTTACATAATTAGTGCTATTGAGTACATCCTACTGTTGTATCTGTCTTTGTATTTCTTCATATCCACAGATTCATAAGACATAACAATTCTTTAGTCATATAAATATGTGTATATAATATATGTTTTGCGCATACTACGTTTTAAATATTACCAGCTCTTCCATGAGTTAATATACCTCACCACATACCAAAATAACTCTCTTTTTAGCATCCTTTTTCACAAGTGCACAATTTTAAAGGTGAAGGAGGTGGAAATATTAATGTTAAACAACCTCTCAAGAAATCTTTATCTGTTTTTACCACTGACAAAGGAAGGGATTTAAGCTTCACCCTAAACTGACACATAAACACCATTATTTACAACAATATTAAAGAGAAGTAGCAGAGAAACCTCTGTAATGCCTTTCAATGATATGGTGTATAGTTTAACAACAGAATAATAATCTGGAACTGGGAAGTTTATTAGCAGACATAAAGCTGTTGATTCCCTACTAAGGCTGTTGTTAATGTATGTAAAGCATAACAAAAAGAGCCCTCCTGAAAAAATAAAAATAGATTCTTCAGCAAGCACCGAGAAATTACTTACAGCTACCTGTATCAGCAAATGTTGCCATTTCAAAATGAATGTTCTTCTACCTCTAGTGAATAATTATTGAATTTTGCACTCCCAAAATTTATTTCGTCTTTCAGTCTCTGCCTGGAAAGGTTTTTTTCTCTTTCTTAATGATGACACTTTAAATACTTTTAAATAATAGAAGTGAGAAAGAATCAAGCCTATGCTTATCTTTTCTGATGCAGAGCTGCAGTGCTATACTTACCAGCAGTGCCACTGAAATCAACAGAAAATTTGTGGAACAAGGAGATCAAGATCGATCCCTACCAGAAAAGGTAACAAAACTAGTCTTAGCAAAGAAATTCCTGGCAGAGCAGGAATACCCATTTGACTGCATGTTTTTCAGTTGTCTTTAATTTTTTCTAATATATTTTTCTTTATCATCATCCACTTAACCTCCAGAGTGTTGTCTTCTGATTCAGCTGTCACTTTTGACCTCATCTTAGCCAGTTCAAGTATTTTTTTTACTTTCCGTTACTAGAAATGTT
Organism: Fregata magnificens; assembly: GCA_013389945.1. NCBI lineage: Eukaryota > Metazoa > Chordata > Aves > Suliformes > Fregatidae > Fregata > Fregata magnificens. The sequence continues at coordinate 19,356 of WAAD01042694.1, forward strand.
GGTTCAGGACATTCATCATATCCTCAAATCCCACTGAAATCCTACCGTAAAAGATGTGGATGTACTTAACTACCACCCACAGTGGGAATCAGAAATGAATCAGAGTCAGATGTAGGTGCTAAACAGTCAGGTTTCAGTCTTTCCAATGTGCAAAGCAGACATTCCTATATAAAATTCAGACCACCATACACCTTGCGACTTAGTGAGAGGTGCAAGTCTTCAGTCATTACTGAGATTTGTACATGCAATATCTTGATTGCAAGTTTAGAAATGACTTGAAAGTTAATCTTATATAGCACGAAGAAATACTATGTTTTAGCACAGATATTGCAGTGAGACAAACAGCTGATTTTTCAGGCAGCACTTTGAAAGTACAGTATTGGCAGTTATAAAAATCTTGTTTTGACTTGTAAAGTGAGAAACTTGCTATGGACGTCATTGAGAGAGAATAAATATAGTAAACCAAGATGTCATTTATATACTGTCACTTCTCTGACCATAGCCACACATTAAAAATGAGACTTCAGGATGAAAAACATCCAAAATATTACACGAAGTGAAACATCTACAAAAGATTACAAGGAAAAATTGACTTTATTAGAAAGATACGTGCTTTGATCAGTGTTAATGAACTGTACATGAAAGGTATGGATTTCATAGAAATGATGGAAACCACAGTGCTGGAGGAATGTAAAAATGTGTCAGGCTTTTTGCCACACACACTCCTCACTTAGCAGAAAATTAATGACTTCTATGGCTGGAAACTGTTACTTTAAGATTATTATTTTTGAAGCGCTATTAATTATTCCTAATAAAGTTATTTTACTGCGGAGACAAGCAAACAAACTGCTTCATTCTCTTCTTTGGTGTGTATATTGCTCCCTGAGCTCTGAAACCTGCAACACAGCTACAGTACAGCATCCCCAGAGTGCCAAGTTAAATGAGTCTTCCCATAAACTTGTACCAATTGATTAATCACTTTTCTTAATAATCACTTGCTTTCACTATGAACGCAATGTTAGAAAACAAACCGTCTCAGAACACTGGATTAAATTTGCCTCTGTGAGGGCACGAAAGTGATGGTTCATATTGCTGAGAAAGCATTTGCTCTGGAAGAAATGTGGATGCTGATATTGCTCTGTCCTTCCTTTTGTGTTTTCCAGTAAATGGCAAAATTTAAATATATCTGCAGCTCCTTGTCAAGAAATACTGCACATGAAAAATATTACTGGACCTCAAAAAAACTACCTTCATTTTCAATTCATATATCATACACACCAACTAATATTTACCCCAATTTTATTCAAAACCCTTGACCCATTTCCTTCGAATTTCTCGGCCTCTTCTCCACCACTTACATGATCTTTCTCCAATACACCTCTCCTTAAACTGCAAGGCTATCTGCAGTGTTTGTGCCATCACTGACACAATTCTGAAGGGCTGATGTGAGCTTCAGGTCTTCTCATCATTGCCCTGATGGCCACCAAGCAATTTACCCATGTGCTAACTCTGACTCTGTTTTCAGCCAGTACATGGTGTTACTGACCTCCAGACGTGCCTCCGCAGCTTCGTAGAGCAGAAGCAGGAACATTCCCAGGGGCCGATGCCCTTATTCCAGAGTTCAGCACCACCGGTGTGAGCAAAATAAAAGCCTTCGGTGAATTCACTGCTAAGATGTTTCTCAATTCCTGGCAAACCTTATGGCAAAGGCAAAAGGGTATTTAACACTGAAATGCAAAGCTTAAGAAAACAGCTATTGTCTCTGAAGATAGAGGCTGACAAATGAATCAGTGAAACATACACTTAACTTCCATTTGGCTTTAGGGTGAGTTCTTCATGCCTTTCAGGTAATACATTTTCTTAATTTTAGTCTGACAGGAAAGCTGATCTGATCTCACGGCACTTCCAGTAAAAGGGAAAATCCTATTGTCCCCCTTCCTTTACTCCCTTTTTCTTCCTCTCCTGCTTTCGGCTCTATCATTCTGTCTTTTTCCCTCAAATTGGCTGGACTACACAGCTGAGCCTCTGAGTCAGCTCACCAAACTATCAGAAAACTAACTCAGCAGTAGAAGTGAATCACTTCCATGTGAAGCTGGTAAGGAAAGTAAAAGACTTGGCTATATCATCGCGAGAGATTTGCTTTCATTCTTCACACTTTTATTTATTTTCATGTATATATATGTACATATAATGTTAAAAGAGTTCCTCTATCATATTTACTTGTCATTGATCGGCCATCTCACGTTATGATTTCTCCATTCCTTCCACAAATAGTCCAGAGCACAACCACTTCACATTTAACAAACCTTCAGGCTCCTCTACGGAAAGCTAACAGCTGCAGGATTCAGTTGAAACAAGCAACCAGAGGCCCAGGCTTTGTGAGAAAGCTTGAAAGTGGATAGCTTAACCATCACAGAAAAGCCTATCGCAACAACAAAGTTCTCTTCGTGTTGTTCTTGTCTTTGGCCTTATGGAGATCCCCATAGCTATCAGATAATCTAGCTGAATTTCAGTGTCCCTGCTATATACAAGCGTATAATATAAAAGGCCTTTAATCAATCCCGTCATTTTCCAAGCCGTTCAGCTGCCCCACTAGCCTGGTTTTGCAGGAAATGGGCACTTTTTCATGCAGTTTTTGAATAGGGGATTGTGCTAGCAAAAACAAATACTGACAGACAGATGAAACAGAGGAACAGCCTTTTATATGAACAAAAGCAGAGGGATGAGTTCCTGCTGATCACGTTTACTGCTTCTGCTGCATAAATTATTTTCATGGTGGGCATCAAAGTGCACTGAAAATTCAGGCTCAGATTGCCAACCCTTTTTTTCTGTAACATGCAGTATAATTCATGTGGCTGTTGCTTTTAATTGCTTGGTGCTGACCACTCAAACACATGGTGGACAAATAAGAAAAAAACCCTATCGACACAATTCATCAGGAATGTTACTTTGGTAGAAGAGTTTGTTTGTTTGTTTGTTTAATTATTGCTGTTATCAGTTAATCACAATGAGAAATCTTTAGACATAAAGGAGAAGGAAAACCTACGGTCTCATATAATGGCTGATTACTGTTACTGTACAGAAAACTCTTAAAAGATCTACTCTTTTATCTCCATTTTTTCTCATAAACCTTGTGTGTCAGAGAGGGGAGAAAAATGAACCAAAACACTTCATAAGGCTCAGCTAACAGGAAGGAGGTTAAAATGCCGTAGGCCACTTTTGAAAGACCATGCCAAAATGTAGCCACAGATATTCAAGGCTACTTCAACAAAACCTGTTGTTTATCGTTCTGTGGGCATCAAGTCCACACCACGTTGTTTCTTCTTTTTTTCAGGGCTTTCAATGGGAGACACTTGACCATTTATTCTCCATTCCTTGTATACAGAAAAGGAGTACCAGAAGTGCTCAGAGCAGAGAGCTAGAACTTGTGGGACAACAGGACATGAACTGGACCGTGGATGGCGCTTCCAGGCAAGAAGCACCTACAGCTACTGGGTACATTGTAGAGCTGCAAAAGAATAAATTAAAAAAAAAAAAAATCACATCTTCTCCACAAACATTTTACTTCTTTATCGCTGAAAAAAAGAAGTGTATTAAGGTCTCAAAGTAATCGACAACAGGTAAGAAGAAAGTTAGAAAGCAATCATTTTATTAATGACTTTTTTTTTTTTTTTTGCCTTTTAATCTTGGCTGACAAGATTGTTGAAAAATGGTACTTTCAGGTAGGTTGTAAGTAGGCTGTAAGTCACTGTTTCAGCTCACTTCAGTGTTGAAGGTACAAATTTGCACAGCAAAATAGTTGGAAACACTGGGTAAAAGTCCTGTAATTTAGTAAAGATGATCAGATTGTTATTATTTTTTAAAGGGACAGGTTACAGAGAGAGCGAGCTACTCCTCTTCCCTCATCTCTGTTAAATCATGTGAGCAGGCATCAGTGACATGGCCTCTATCTCCTCCTCTCTCGTTGCAATATAACAAGTGGGTAAACTGCTAGGGCTGTAGCACAATGGGAAAAATGAGGAGAATCCCAGATCCTGAGGCAAATCAGAGACAAAAGAACACTCTGAAGACTTGCATTGGGATAAAATGCTTGAGTGCCCTAAAAGTACTAATCACGGGAAGAAATGCAAACTGATTGTTGAATAATTTCAACAAGTTCCTATGCCAAAATAATATGGGAAATCACATGGTACTCATTCTGCATAGGAAGAAATTCCTCCTTTATCCCTCCACTTCTAGAGAGATGCTAATAGGAGCTGGTTGATGTTCACAGTGTAGGCAACTAATCTAAGCTAGTCATCTAGATTTCCTCTGCAGGCAGTGAAGGGGGAGCAGAACCTTTACTCCACAATTTATCCCATCTTAAAATATATATCTAGAATGGGTCAGAGGAATAACAGAGGCAAACACTAATCATTTCCAGATGGCCACAGCTCGGAAAGAGATCCCCCTATGTGGTTCTCTTACCTGGATGACTAAATATAGATTTCAAGCTTAAACATAGAAGTATCTTATACACTTTTTCAGCTTTGCTGTTTCCACATCCCTCAGAATTATTAGGTATTTACTTAATCCTGGAGGCAGGAAGTGCAACAGGAGGATAAATAGTTCAATCTGGTATTTTTACTTTTGATACGGGCTGTGACTGGTGTTGGATGGACTGTCACAGCAGAAAAGAAGAGCTTAGTACATAAAATGGGTGGAAAGTTCTGAACACTATCATATGTGCTCCCTTTAAACCTCAGGCAAATCACCGGAGACTGATTTTCCTGCTAGGAATTAGCCATAAACCATTCAGATATGAAAGTAATTTGAATGTAATTGTCCCTTGATTGCTGGCATTCCAACCATTTTTTGATGTTTTCCAATGGTTCAAAATGAGGATATTTGCATTTTCTGTCTTATTTATTTTTAAATAAAACTGATTTGTTAAGTATAACTGCATTTAGAAAACTAAAACTTTAGAAAAAGCCACATTTAAGATTGCCTTTGCCCAATTTGAATTATCTACATCCAGATTTTCATAGGCTATTGCTTTATTTTTTTCATGGCCCAACTTCTATTAGTCTCAGTTGAAGCTGTGACTATGCTGCATTTTTGCAAATGAAAACTTCGCTGTGACAAGATAAGCACTCAGAAAATGAGGAACATCTTTCCTCTCAAAAGTCTGGTTTAAGTGACTTGCTTTGAATCATAAGGTAATCTTGTGACAGATGATGATATAAAATACATTTTCTAAGTTGGCATTACATTGCCTTAACTGTAGGAATAAAGCCCATTGAAAAACAGATTGCTGCTTCAGTCTTGGTATAAAACTGAAATTATAAACTTGCATGATCATTTGCTGAGCAGCTCAGAACAAAAGATTTCAACTGCATCAGAAGGAAAAAGTAGTCTCTGAATTTATTATCCAAGTCTTCCATAAAGTTAATGACCTTACAAGGAACATTTTTTTTGTCAAATAAACAACTTTTGTGCAAGGCAATTCTACCCAATAATTTTAACTAGTTCGAGTCCCACATTTATTAATTTTGTAGCTTCCAATATCTGAAAAAGTAAGATGAAGTTCTTGAAGATAATATGACTAACTTGACATCCAAAACTTCTAGGCACAATTTCTAGGCATCGGCCATCTTGTTCACTGTCTGAACATAAAAATGCAGGTTAGGATCCTATAATTAAAGGCTTTATTATAATGCCTACAAAAAAGAACCCTGAGTTAAGATTAAACAGACAGCTTTATTTATGATATTTCCCAATTTTGAATTGTGCTTTTTCAACGTTAATATCTTAATGTAGTTTTTGTTTCTTGTGAAAAAGTAAAATAAATAACCATCTGTTTAAGACTTTCTTTTCTACTTAAACGTAGTCATTAACACCTCGAAAATAAGGGCCTGCTTTCTCCCTTATCTCTGAAAGTAAAGAACTGATACATTAGTGAGGAATTATTAGTAATATGGTAATATGTATAAATCTGTAATACAAAGAAATTATAGGCTTTTATAATGACACTTTTAACTTTGTAGCATTGATCACAATTAATAATCAACATTTGTTGAACAAGATAAACTTGATAAGCCCATTGACATATGGTAACAGCTTAAAAATATGTTAGAAGTAATGTATGACAATTACATTGTTTGTTATTGACATATTAATATATCATCACAAATGTTCCCCCCCCAGTTCTCATTTGCATTAGATAATAAGCAATGTGGTAGACAGTAAGAAATTTTAATTAGCTAGAATGTGTCGAAAACAATTGACTGACTTGGACTTAGTGGCTAACACTTGCATTCAGCCACTGCTATGCTACTACAAACTAGAAAGTGAGGATTACATGGAAGACTGGAAATACCTCTGGTGCCAGCAATATATGTAAGAGCAGCTCAAGGGAAAATTTAAGTTTAAATTTGAAATAAAAGTCATTACTTGAGCAATACTCCTACTGATTTGAACAGGAGATTTTCTTGAGTAATTTGTTTCTTGTTAAAGTAAATAGGTCAACTCCAGTTTTATCTCCAGAACTCCATGGATCATATACAGTAAAGGATAATGTGCATAATTTGGACCACCCATATCATCAGTCTTGTTTATGGCAGCTACATACTCTCTTAAAAAAAATACAGAGATACAGAAATTGGATAATTAATCAGGCTACAAGGAGATGTGGCTAAAGCTAACTTATTGCACAAATTAATTATTAGTATTGAAGGAATAATTAATAAGAAATTACAGGAATGTGAGCGTTGCTGCTTTGGCTTGTTTCTCAAGACTTTGAGTTGGATAACCCTAAAAAGTTCAATAGTTTTAGCTATGTGCAAAGACCAGCATGCTTATTTCTATGTGTAACTTCTGCCAAATTAAGTTCTTTAAAAAAAAAAAATCTAAAAGGAAATGTCTTACAGCGCTTCTTTGGCCTCCCGACCTACAGGAAGCCTTTTAAAAGTCTAGTTACCTGCATTTCTTTAATTTCCTAACGTATCTTACCAATTTCAGGGAAAGACATACACAGGACAAAGCCCTTTCTTTGCTGCTTTAGATACGGGGCTGCTTCAGCTGTGTATTTCCTACTCGTATGGTTCCTAAATCTTACAGTTAAGATCTTGGTTTAAACTTCAAAATGTTATTGCTTCTGAAAGAAAGGGACTATGGCTAGCAACTGACTTTAATGGGGCTTAAGCGTGTTTGAAAGGCTTTCTTGAGTAAGCTCAGGGACTTAGACTTCTTGCTATTTGAAAGCTCAGCAGGGCTTAATTCTCCTAGCCTTTCATTGTCACCTTATTTCTGTTAGAAATCCCAGCACTTCAGTGTAATTAATTGTGCAAATGAATACTATCAATGTAAAGATAGCAGTATTGGGCCAAAAGCAATGACCGTATTTCATGCACTCCCCAGAAGTGACTATCTACCACCACAAGAACAAAGAGAATGAGGTCAGCAAAAATCCCTCATTTCCACTTCAAATGAGAGCTAGCTATAAAGAACAACTTTAGCCTGCAGTTTCATTCCTACTTTTAAAATGGATCAAGGAGAGTTCTGTTAAAACGCTGTACAATGATATTAGCAATATTAATAGGAAATAATTACGAAGAGAAATAATACCTTTTCTTAAACAGGTTCTGATATAAAGTACCAATACTGCTAATGTAAAAGCTTAGCCCTCTTGGTATTCAGTGCTACATTAAAATAATTTTTATTAACTAATTCAAGAAAGAAATATGATTAATGTCTCCTTGCAAATTCTGTCCCTATCTTTCGTTACAGTAGTATCTGGTAATAGAAACTGCTTCTGGCAATACTTATCTGCATATAATGCTTAAAATTTTTGAGATATAAAAAGGTCTCTATGGAGGACAGCTACTTGATCCATACCAAGAATATCATAACATTTGATGCTTCAATTTAAAACTAGACCTAATAGTTCTTCAACTTCTTTTGATCTTGTAATCAGGAACTTATAATACATGGGACAAATTCTCAGCAGAGGAAATTGTCATAGCTCCATTGACTTCAACAACAATTTATATCATCTGCCGATCTGACCCTGTATCTTTAATCCACCATTACAGTCTCAGAAATTTGCCTCTCAGAATTCTTTTTATCACCTTTGATTTCTTTTTACAATTAAATGTAAAATAAACAATTTCATTTAGTTATTATTTATGTAACTGAAGCCCCCAAACTTGTCGAGTTCCCAAGTGTTCTTATGATTTCTTGATGAATAGGTTGTCGACACACATATCGTAAGAGCACGCTAGTAGTACAAATGTCTTTTTTCCTATTACTATTTACTTTTCAGTCTATAGGAGTTTTCTCCAGCCCCAATCAGGATCAAATCTCTCTTGGCCTACGTAACAATCATATATTCCTGATCTAAAGAGCATATAGTTTAAGAAATGCAATGGGTGGAATGTTGCTTGTATGAATTACGAATTGCAGCATTAGCCATCTGCAGCCTGGTAACAAATAACTCCAGAAAACAAGTCTTGGCATAGACTTAAATTTCCTATGTTAAACAGAAAATTTGGGAGCTAGACAGGGTTGAGGCAGCATCAAAGAACAGATGCTTTCTGATAGTTGGCTATGGCTCTGATTCAGGAACATATTTAAACACAGAGATATGCTTAAAGGCTTTGCTGCATAGGGATGGATGTAAAGCTGTGCTTAGAGCTAAACATTGGGTGAAGCGCCCTGCTAAATTCTGTATCTAAGAGCAGGATCTCTTCCATGGTCGTGTTCTTTAAGACTGTTCTAGTGACTGGTGCTGGGATATCTTCTGTTTTGATTATCTGTCCATTATCCATCAGGATGGGAAGCTCCATCAGATAGGAAATCAAAATCTTTTGATTTTGCGATACTGTGATTGTGTTATTATATTTGTTTAAGGACACTGGTGGACCTGC
>WAAD01042694.1:42812-60964 GCA_013389945.1 Fregata magnificens
AGAATCCTTGCAGTGCTCTTAGGATGGAGAATGCAGGGCATTAAGAACTTGACTGGTATCTAACACAACTTTGTAATTTTCCAAAGGAAGAAGCTAATTAGTGGGTTTAGAGTACTGCAGTCTTTCTCTTGCATGTTAAAGCAGCTGCATTTTGCATGGGCTAAATACTGTTTGGTCAGAGAACATGATTCTGTACTTGAGGTTACAGAAATTTCCATTTCAATAAATACTTCAGTGAAAACCTTACATAAATACTTAAGTAAACCGAAAGAGCAGTTCAAGATACAACACTACTAGCTGTGTCTCCTATCTTTGTCAAATGATAAACTAGAAAGTTCAGATCAATCTTTTATCTAAACTAAAATGGAATAAAGGAAGATAGATGTATAGCTAGACTATGGGAGAGAGGGGAATCCTTGTCTTGTGGCTTTCTTTTCTTTTAGTCTTTTTAAGACAAAAAAAAAAAAAGGGCAAGGGTTAAAAACTCCTATGTTGATCTTTCTTGGATTGATCAAGGCTCTGTTCTCTTAGAACCAAAGCCCCATATTTTTAGTCAACTGATCTGTTCATACCGTCCTAAGATACATGAAAGGAAACAATTAAGGAAATGAGGGAAATGAATCCCTAATGGGAGCCCGCTGACAGGACTGTGTCTCAGTCTTTCTCTTCATGAAATAAATATCTTCAGGGTGCCTAAACCTGAAGCTGTTGTCCCAAAAGCTTGGGGTTCGTTACCCAGTGTGTATTGCCCAATTTAGTCAAGGTATTTTCCTTTATTACGTAAATGTGCAGATAGGGGTGCCAGGTACAAACCTGCACACTGTTGGTAGAAACTAACAGTTATTCATACACAAGATATTAATCATCTGATACATATTCATTGCCATTCTGTTAAATGATTGGTTCAAATTCTTCGCCTACCATGTAAATGCCTATGCCTGCCCACTACGATTTTTGAGACTATTACTTCCTTAACCTTTTAGGTCGGCGGGTTTCTTGAGTGGGTGGTCTTTGAGTCGGTGGTTGTGATTTCCCACTGCCGGAATTACCTTTCCCCTAGTTTTGCTTAAACTTGGCAGCACTAAATAGTCCTTCACGGACCGTTAACAAGGCAGACTATCATTCACTTTGGAGGTTTTGTTCTAAGAGAGGTATCCTATTTCATTATGACAGTATTGTTAATATAAAACAAGATAAGTTAATCTTTATCGATATCAAAGCTACCCTTGCAAAGATATAAGCATATCTTAGATGATCTGCAAGACTGTGGAAGCTTTAATTAAAGGCTTCTTTTGCTCAAAAGCTTTATGAATTTCCAACACTTCACCTTCTCCTCCGTGATAGCATAACTTCTGTGGTAAACCAAAGAGTAATTAATCTTCTGGCTTTGTCTCTGTAAAATTTGCTCGCTATCTGCTTGCCCTCCAACTCTGAAGTAAGCACCTTTCCTATTTACAGTGAGTTGATATTGTATACAGTGGTAGATCGCTTTCCACGTTTAGTGATGGGGATTGGCAAGATTTGGAAAAACATATTCTGGCCCTGTAGCGCTAAAACTAATGCCAAAACAGTGAACTACATGAAATAAGATATTATTAAATGCATGTTGCTGAAGGATAAAACATGAATCTTCATGTAAAATGAAAACATCCATTAAGGGTTAATTTGTGCAGTGTGAGACATACACATCACTTAGCTACCATCTAGTCTCAAAATGAGTCATAAATGGCACTTAAGTGGTATGTAAGATTTGTGCTGGCCCTCTGCCCAGAGGTAGACTTTCATTTAATTGTCAACATTGCTTAACTGGTAGGTCAACAAATGTGGGTCTGATTCCATTATATTTGCTGTCAAAATGCCAGAAACAGATGACTTGTCAATAAGGTATGGGGAAAATTAAAGAAATCCCTCAAAACTAACACTTGTCCTGTGGAATTCCTTCCTCGTGAAAAATGCTCTCTGCATGCTTTTTTTCTCTTCTTTTGAATTCCTTTGAAGTGTTCTTTTAAAATAAATAAATAAATCTGACATTATCACCTCTGTGGAAAATGCTGGTTTTAAATAGAGCTGTTATGAAGTAGGTAGGCAGTTAGGATTTAACATATGTGAGAAGTAACCCACACTTAGCAGAAAAAAATGTGCAATTTAATGAGAAAACACTCTGGTATGCTCAGTAAAACTTCTTTAGTATAAAATGCTTTACAAGAACAAACTACAACTTAAGCTGGCACATATTTCTTCCATAACTCCAAAATAATTTCCCAAGGCAGCAATTTATGTTGCTTGTTTAAAATGCAGCATGAATGATTATGAGGTGACAAAGACTAACGAGACTTCATTGTTACTCAATTGGGACTTATAAGATTGTGCATTATGTGAAAGACTATTTAAAGGAAATACTATTCAAGAAAATTGGAAAAAAATCAATGCGGTAAAGCTCATTAATTTAAAATCTGAATTAGCTATTAATTCACACGGTTGTGCTTTCAAAGTTGTGAGAACAAAATACTGTTATCTTCTTAATAAAACTGTTGGAATGATAAAATGTAAAGTTGAATTTATTTTGGCACGGAATAATTATTTTTACTTCCATTTACTGCTGAATAGTGTTGTTTCCACAGCAGAGAAACTTATTACAATTGTATACACTTATTTTTTGCCTGTCATTTCTTTCTTAAAAATATTCCATGATTCTGAAAGCCCAGAAGATATTTTTCCATACACAAATACTCTATGTGGTTATATTTCTTTTGGGTTTTGGTCTCAATTTATGAATTATTTTATTAATGCTATGGAACAACTCAAATTGTTGGCATTTTAAAAGGCTTTTTGGGACATTTCTCATGGATTTATTTATTTTTTTAAGCTTCATTCTTTCTAACAACTTTTTTGGCAGTCTGACACTGCAACGGGTGGGGTTTTTTTGGTTTTTTCTTTTTTTTTTTTTAACAGATTTATTTCCTCTTCACCATAAAATTTTGATATATTATTGTTGGGTGCCTCATAAGTGTAAGGGTGTTGACACAAATTAAAAAACTGAACTGAATGTGTCTCCAGATAATTGTTGACAATTTTTACTTTGTCTAATGTTCTAAGGTATAGATACTTTTGCCTTATTTACTCTGTCATCTAATTCCACGAGATCATTTTAATTTACAATTGGAATCAGATCTAAGTTGAAATTCTTCTGTTTCCTCAGCAAAAATTAAAATAGATTTTTTTTTTTCTCTCCTAATAAATCTGTTGGTGATTTTGGTACAGAATGTTATTTCTGATCAAAACTAGAGGATGCAAAAGAATGTTATCCCTTAATAGTTAATAACCTGGTAGTGTGAAAGATAAACCTCCTTTGAAGTACAGATAAACATTGGTCAAGAGAAAATGGGGGGAAAAAAGGAACTGTTACACTGAAAATATTACTGACAAAAGGGAACACACCTTGTTTTTCTGGTGTTTGTCTGGCTCACCCTTGTGATACTCTCTCCTAAGGGTGATACTGCTAATCTTTCAAGGAGCAGCATCAGGATGGTAGGGTGGGGGTGCTGGGGATCCCTTCCTCCTCAGTCTCAGCTTGCTTGGTCTTATCGGGGTGTACCCCCCTCCCAGCACACATCCTTCTCCCTGGTGCCCAGGGGAGGTCTACAAGTTGTCCCAGCACCTCCCTGGGCACCTGTGGGGCTGCTGGTGGTTCCTCAGGGGTGGCCTGGAGAGGATCAGGCCTCTTCCACCCCCAGCTCCGCTGGAGCCAGTGCCTGCAGAGGCAGAAATGATCACTTGCCCACTTAATAGCTATTATCACAGCTAAACCCAGCTGGGGCCATGGCAAGGCCATCCCAGCCCTGAGATCTGGTGCTGTTTGTTCTGTACAATGTCTATGCACTTTTACTAGCAATGCCAAAAACTATTTAGTGGGCTACAGCCAATTCTGAAGTACAGCTTGGATGGTGGTTCCATGAGATGCACGAGACCTTTGTTGAGACTCCAGCTTTGAATCTAAGTCTCCAAGCTATAGGGGTGTTGCATTCTGTTTTCTCTGTGTGTGTGTGCACGCTATTGGTTCTACTCTGTTGTGGGATGAGGGGTGGTTTTAGGAGTTTTGTTTTAAATGTCAGTGGTATTTTAAAAATGGCAAAAGTATATTCTGGCATTACTGGCCTTTCATATGAATTATCTCAGTAACAGGGCTGTGATTAAAACCTCATTAAAATCACAGCTCCAAAACTGCTGGTGTTGGCTGTGTGACTACTGGGAGTGGAAAAAAAAAAAAAAAGTTGCATTTAATGAAATATTTTCTCCAAATATAATTTTGAACAAAAACCCTAGAGGGGAGAGAGAAAAAGGGGAACTTCAACGCTACAGAGTGTTCCATTTTTTCACATTAAGTTTTCAGAACAAGACATTTTTTGGCTTTATTCTAACTGCTATTCATTTAAAATGATTCCTTTTTTTCCTGTTCGTGTTATGAAATGACTACACTGAAAAGATGAGTTTCAGTTTTCTCCAGTGGACTCTTTTTAGAGGATACTTTGAATCATGAAAAACCTTTTCTATTTGGAAAGGCCACTTTTCTGTATCCCAGTCCTTTGCAAAACAATTTTTGCCCTTATACAGTGCTAATTATGTCTTTAACTAGAAAATACGGAGTGTAAATTTCTCAAAGAAGAAACAGTCCTAGAATATAATTTGAAAAAAAATTGTGTACAAATACAGATCTAAGAAAAACAGTTTTCAAAGCGTTTGGTATGTCTGAACAGCTCTTGAAGTGTACTTGGAATCTTCTCTTCTGGCAATTTGCAATCACTTTCAGTATACTACACTTGTCGCATAAGGCAATTTTAAACTGGAGCACTGAGTGAGGAAAAAAATGTTATGTGTGTTCTGCATTTAGAAATAGCTTGTATTGGTCAGATCTGAATGTTGTCTGGAAGCAGAATTATTTAGCTCCAACATAGATTGGAGTTGCTAACAGTGCTCAGATGCACTGTGTTCTAATCAGCTCAATTTCAGAATTTTTCTGTATTCTGTCACTACCAAAAGTAGCATATAAAATCTAATGAAAGGATACAAAAGCCAGGGCTGTAGACAAACACATTGGTAAACCATCTCCTACACTTTCTTAGTCATATTGGTTGGAGGATTTTTCACTGGTTTCTGCAATTAAAATAAAAAAAGCTACAGGCAACATCAGCTGCCGTAGCCAATTAAGTGCACCAATAATTACTTGTAAGAGGATAACTTCCACTCTACAGGAATCAACCTTTCTGAAGAGCCTGCTATACTCTGTTATGGATTTTTTTTTTTTGGGGGGGGGGGGGGGGGGGGTGGTGGTGGTGTCTTTTTGTTGTTGTTCTTTCAGTCCTTTAATAAAAAAGAGAACTGTTTGAAATATCACTTCTAGAAGTTAGTTGGTTGACATTGGATGTCTGAATTTTTTTGTAAGTCCATAGTACTCACAATTATCTTCTTGGTTATTCTCATGACCTGTCTCTGACATCCTGCATGAATCGTGACCAAAGGCAGGGAAACCTCCTTGTTTGACAGAGATGTTCTCTTAGGGCTCTGCCTCTGTGGGTGGGTTTGAAGTAGGGTTAACCCAGTGCCTGGCCCCCTTTCCTGGGATAATGAAGTTGGTGAGGGAAAGCCCCAGTTTCCTGACTTGACTTGAAGTTCCCGATCTATCAATTATTTTTCACCCTCCTCCTATCTTGCAAGTTGAGTCATAGCAACCTTTCAAAGTGGAGGAGAAAGCAGTGGTGATATTACTGAATTTTGTAGATGACAAAGGAGGTTGAAAGTAGCAATTCAATTAACTTCTCAGTCTGACGAAGCAGAGATTCATGTCTCTTGTTTTTCAGTAGAGTATATTAGCTGGCAAGTATAGATGGGCTTCAGCAGGAGAAATATGTCTCTTCTGGTCAATTTGCCCATGTACAACAGATAATTCATTTACGATACAAAAAGGAGCAGATGAGACGGTGAGACTTGTTAGACTAGCAATTACCTGTGAGTAGGAAATCCTGAGTTTCAGATGCTGTTTCAAGAAGCTTGTATTCTATTCAGTTATTGTTTAATGTAAAATACATTACTTGACTAAAAGCCTATAAAAACACAAATCTTAATGACTTGTGTTCTGTTTCCCTCAAAAAGGTTTGTTTTTTAACTTGACTATAAACCTGTCAGTGAATGTGGTTTGGCTTTAAAAATAAATCACAGGACATGGAACTCAGTGTTTCTTTTGTCGCTCACCTAGACAAACTATTAATCTGCAGAGAATGGAAAGTCTACAGATGTAATTTATGCTGTACAAAATAGGTGAGATGAGTATGCAAATGGGAGAAGGGAAGATAATAGATATGAAATCCACCTTTCACAGCTGGTGCCAATGTCAGCAGAAAGCAGGAGCCCCATTATGTCTGGTCCATTGACATGCTGGAATAGTGGGAAGTCACAGAGTTGCTCTTCTGTATTGTGGACACTGAGGTCCTGGTCATGCACCCGTAACAACTTCTCTCATCCCTTAGTCATTTCCAGTCTCTCTTAAATGACTTTCTGTATTTGACTGTGGAATGAAATCAGACATGACTTTCCTGGCGTGCAAGGGTTGTGGGAACTTTCTGATGCATTCATCCATCTGCCATCCTCATCTAATTCTTATGTGGGATGCTTGTCATGTTTTAAGTGAACACTTGATCTCTTTATAGAGTGGGAAGTGAATTTTGCTGAAAGAAGAGTATTTGTCTAATGTCACTTTTGTTTTTATGACTTTAGCAGACTCATATAAGACATCTGTCCTTTCAGAGATCTTGTCTAAAAATGATACAGTTTTGCTCTTAGTCACTTGTTCATCTGAGTTTGAGACTTCAGAACTACCTTCCATTCAACAAAGGAGAAGAGGGTCCGTGCTTGCTTATGTGGTATTTTTTTAAAGGCTGTTTTTAAAGAAATCATGGCAGAATAAAAAATTCTTTAGGTCAAGAAGAAAAAATTTACAGTACTTGTTAGAATAATTGTGAAAGTAAAAGCTGTAGGAAAGTAATCTTGTAAACAACAGTTCAAATATCAGCACATAGAACTAGAAAACTGCTCCACAAGAGATTGCTGTAAAAGGTAATGCATCCATCAGGTGACTGGTGAAGGGTGGAAATATATATATTTCTTTGTCAGAGCACTTGGAGTATTTATACTGAGTAAAGCTGAAACCAAGAAACAAAAAAGACACTAAATGAAATAGTTACTATTACTAGTAGCCAGTTAGTTGCAGCATTATCACTCAATTCTTTCTGAAGATGTCCACATAGATGTTTAATTCTGACCAGAGTACAGATATATATATATATGTATATGTCCTAAATGCTCGCTGGTAACTTTCCACTCAAACAGCAAGGATGTTATTTAAATTTGCACAGTTCCAAATTAGATGGGAAACTACATGTTTAATACTATCGGTTTCTCGAGAAACACAGAAAATACAGTATGAGTTGTGCCATCTTCTCTGTAGATATCATCCTTCCAATTCTGCTTCAGCTGTGAACTTCATAGATGTGCTATGTTTAAAATCTGTTGCTAAGTTGTGTGTGTGTGTGTTTTAAGTAAAACCTTTTTCATTAGGAAAATTGCGGCACTGACTGTGGCGCCTGTACAACTGCCTCGTAAATATATTTGCTAATAAAATTGCACATTATGCTCTAACCAATATATGTTATTCTCCATTGGAAAAGACTCTTTGAAATATTCAGATTGAACAGATTCACATAATTTCATGTTTTTCCCCCCTAAGATGAATCATTATTTATTAATAGTGTATATTTGTATAAGTACTTTTTTTTAAGCTGTCATTTAGGGATCTGAAAATGGTGATTGAATTCAATGGTTTGAGTACCATAATAACCAAAAATTTCTATAGCAAAAATATGTTCATAAACACTTTGGATTTGGGAAAAAAAAAATGAAAATTATAACAAGCAAATGATTTTTACAATGTAATGATTTTTATTTTCCTGTTCTGCTGATATAAAACAGTTACTAAGAATAGTTTCATGTTACTTAAGTAACCTTTAGGTATTCTAATGTATTTTACACATTGCACTATGTTAATTCCTTTTAAAAGGCTAATTAACATTATCATCAATGTCATAATTTCAAATGATTTAGACACATCATTACGTTTAGTTATTACAGAAAAAATCTTTTATCTCTGATGGATATTAAACACTAGTTTTATGAAACTGCAATCACAGTTGTTTGGCATATTAGTAACACTTTATTTTAATCATTTTAATAGCACTGATTGTAATAAACTCATTTGGGATTCATGTAGAACTAACATTTATTTCCATAAAGTGTTTCACAGTAATTGAACATTAGTTCAGTTATGAATGCTGGATTGCTGCCAGAATATTTCCTTCTTTCTTTTTTCTTCTGTTTCCTCACTGTTGATTTTGTAAACCCATCTTTCTGCTTCATTACCAATGAGATCGTTAAATCTAAGGCTGGATTCTTAGCCAGCATAAATTGGACCTCAATGAAACTGTTCTGATTAACATCCAGATCTTCAGTCAGTGTTAGTTTTTGCTGTATTTTAGCAAATCATGGACTTTTTAATCCCAGATTCTTTTGTGACTAAGTACATTTTTTTTTTTGTAGACATGCAAATGGAGTATCTTTCCACATGAATCAGAAAAAGAAAATAAAAATGTGTTTATGTACTGTCTAGGGGATCTGTTTCAGGTTACATTTGATTTTACTGAAAATATCCAAAGTAAGAGGATCTGAAGCCATTCGTAAGACTGCTTTCACACTCAAATCACCTTTCATGATGGGAATTATTTCAGTAATAGCATTACTGTTCTACAGTAATTAATTAAACAGTTGTTGAGACCTCCTTTGTCCTTTTGCCTAGAAGAAAAATGGGTTATTCACAAGAAAAGTATCAGTACATTCTAACTTTGATTCAACAGTAATATGGAAATTTGAATAGTCAGAGTTTGAAGTGTAGGGAAAAATGCTTATACCCTGTCTGATAAGACAAATTATTCACATTCTGCATAAGATCTTCATGACACTGGATAGTATCTCTTGCAAATGGCTTTCAGGGGACCTCAAACATTTTCAAGAATGTCTTATGCAATTGTAATATATGGATACTTGCAAGAGCACACGGATTGAAAAATGGGTGCCATTTTAACAATACTAGTTATTTCACACATAAATAATCTACTTGCATCTATTACATACACTAAGTGGATTGGTGATTGTTACATAGAGGTCACTAAAAAGGAATGCTTTTGTTCTATCAAAACAGTTATTCACAGGTATGTTTGTTGGGTTGTGGTTTTTTGTTGTGTGGGGTTTTTTTTTTTTTTTAAAGAGACTCCTTTTATGCCTGAGGTATAAAATGAAATACAGCTTTTGTGAACAGATTTTACAATAATAATTTCTATAACAATTAAGTTTCTATTCCACATTTCTAAAAAAGTAAAAAAGGGAAGGGAAAAATGAAAGCATTGGTTACCTGCATAAACCATGTGATAAACTATGAAAATGCCCCAGCAGTGAAAATAAAAGATAGGAAAACAGCGTGACAGTCTCTGACATGAGCAGAGACTTGGAATTTACCACATGTTGTAGTAAATTCTGAAGCTTTTCATTTTTTTCAGAGATGCATTATTTAGCAAACATTAGGTCACTAGAACTAATGAGACCTGTTGAATTGTCGGTTCACACTAGCTGTCTGAATATAACCCAGTTCCACGGTTCATCTGCCACTAAATACAAAAATATTAGACACCGTTTTAAATATTCCTTAAGTTCATGTCGAATATTTCATAACACACTCTAACTAACCAGTTGTGATAGACTTTCCAGATGAACCAGGAGCAGATTTGGTTTACAACTGGAAATTCTGGAGTTTCCCAGTTACCAAAGAGCAGAAAGCTTGGCTTGGTCTTGGGTATCAGTTAAATACCTCTCACAAAAATGTTTCATCTCCTATAACATTTACTTACACAATAGCAACATTACACAATTTCTATTGTTGTTGAACTTTTTTCTTAAGCTAAAAATCAGACATGTGAACAGTTGGATGACCCAATTCTTTGATTAAAAAAAAAAAAAGCTGCAATCCTGTTATTCTGTAGCTTTATAAAAATCTGTTTTTTCATTAGGTGGCTTTACCCTGTCCTTCAGTAGATGGAGCAAGAGGAAATAATAATTTNNNAAAACTCATGTAATACAGCCATTACTGAAATCATAAAATGGCCAGCAAGAAAGGGCATTTACTAGTACTGAAGTTATTTCTGACTGAACTAAAAGAAAAATCATACATTGAGATCAGAAAGTAAGGGTTCATTGCCTCAAGTTAAACTTCCAAAACAGAAATCCACATTGAAAACCAAATTTGTTAGTGGTGGTGCGTCTATCTCTTTGCTATGGTTGTGATGTTTATCATCTGGGAGGTTTCCCTCTTTCCTTTTATTGCTATTATGTGAGTATTTGCCTGCACATTTGTTAGTACTCCAGTCTGCCGAAACTGCGTTTGAAGCACTACCCCCTAGCTGGTTTTGATTTATACAGACCACATGAACTAGATTGGTTTTGCTGAATGTCAGACTGGTAGCTCACCTAATGCTCTCTGATCCATAATGGAAATGTGAGGGTCCAAACTCATCGCTCCTTCAGACAGACTTGAACTGAGTGTGTGTTTGGGACATATCGGTCCAGAAGACATGTAATCTAAAGTGAAACTGAAACTTTCAAAGTGGGGATGGCGATGGAGTGTGCTCAGCACCATCTGCTTTGATCTACTGCTCTCCTGTTCTGCTGAATTGCTAATGTCAGCCCAGCCTTTATTAATGAAAAGGTTGAAAGTAGAATGGCAGAAGTGATTAGTGCTACTGGAGCAAAAGGCTTGTGGAGCCTTTTATTAAAACTGAATAATATGACCCCACTGACTATTAACAGAGGGGAGAGCCCACAAATAACTGAGGGAAATGCTGCAAAGGGAAGAAAAAATCTTGTCGGGCATATGCACATGCAACTGATGAAAGAAAAGGTCATTTAATATGGATATGAAGAAAACAATCTGCTTGGCAATGAATTTTGCTAGTATGTCCACTAAATTTCTAGAGAAATCCCAGCTGATTATCATTACAGCTAGTCTGGTCTAGATAGTAATAAATCTGAAGCAAATCTTTACTGTCAAAGGGCAGGATGTGGGTTGTCATTTCTGTGGAGTCTGACGGTCACAGAAAGGGTTAAAAATGTCTGACTGACTGAATTGATGCATTGGCAAGACCTCATGTGTCTTCAAATTAGACTTGTTTAATCTGACCACAGTTCTTAGCCCTTTAATATCAAGTTCTCAGAAAAATGAAAATGTTTTAGAGGTTTAAGATCACAAAGCTCCTTTGCCATAAAGATGACAACATAAAAAGCAATTAGAAAACTGTCAAATGAATATATGTCTTCTAAAGCTTTGATGCACTTAAAAGAACTAATTACAAAGAAAACTCCAGTGCTGAATGTAATGATTAGCAATATGCAAATCACAGATAAATTCAGGCAGACAAAGGTCCACAGGGACCGGAAGTTTGCCAAATGACTTGTAAATGTAGACCACAGCGGTTTAATACGGTATGTGACTGTGTTTTCCTGGAGCTAATCTAGACAGTGGTCATTATGAAAAGGGCAATGGGAAACACTAATGTTCACTGCATCAGGATGAAGGCTACCCTCTTGCTTTAGCCATTCCACACTCAGCAGTGTGTAAGAGCCTCTTACTGGTAAGATGCCATTTCTACCAACAGTTAACTGACTGAGGTTTACAAAAACAAGTTGTTTTGGTTTGGTTTTTTTTTTTTTTAAATTTATGATCTGCCTATGCCTTCAATAAATAAATAAAAGTTGCAAAGAAATTCTCTATGTCAAAAAACATGGCAGAAGTTTTGAACTTTCTGCTGCAATTGGGCACCATTAAATGTACCTTTGGACAGTGTTATACTATACTCAAGCATTTCAGAGCTAAGATGGAACCCAAATGCTGTTCCCCTTTTCTTCTTTGGTAAAAAGGTAAATGCAGAATAGGCGCTATTTGGGGATAAAGGTTAGTGGGCACTTATTTAAAACAGTGAATTTTGATGTAAAGAGCTCTGCTGAGAAGCACCAGCTTGCGTTATCTAGATAGGTGCCAGTGATGATTCTCAGTAAACCAATGTCTACTAAACTATTTTATACAAGGAAACAAAAGCTTATTTTTGAGTCCGTTTATGCTGGTCTGCTCTCAAAATGGCCGGCCTGCCTGCCTTCAAGCTCAGTAAGCTCTACAACCATGGAGCTCTATTAAATTCAAGAAATTTTAGTATTCTGAAATCCAGCTGAGACCACAATACAGACACTAGAAAAATACTTGGTGTTTTTGTTCAGTGAGTAAAGCATATCTGATATGGTGTTGTTTTGAAGCAGACATTTTGTAAAAATAAGAATACCTGTTATCAGTGTAAGTCTTGCTTTTGATTCTTTAAGGAAAGTGCAAAGCTAAATTGCTATGATTGCAAAAGGGGTAATTTATTCCCCTTTCTTGTTCCTTGAGACAAATAAGCTCATATCAATGGCAAAGGAATAAAGACCGTGTACAGAAATAGCTGGCAGGTCCTTTTTAGGTGATAAGCAAGTGTTCATTTTTCTGTTTTTAATATTCGGACTAGAAGAGAGGACTCTGCTTTCTAATGGAAACTTTAACCAGATAAATGTAGATACTCCATTTTAGTACACACGTTCTTAGGCATACTAGTTCCTACACACAGTGCGGAGCATTCCTGCCTTTGGTAAGAACAGTCTTTCCAATAACCTATAATCAGCTGACCATTCTTCTGTAAAATTGATATAACGTCATTTGCTTCCCAGCGTGTGGAAGTAGACTCGATTTTTGCCTATGTTTTTGGGGCATATGCTGAAATCAAAAGTGAGACTTAATTTTTTACTACTTAAATTAGGTGTGTGTTATTATCTTTCTGTATGTTTAACTCTGCATCAGTGAAGAAGTGGTATTAAAGTTCATAAATTCTCATCAGTCATTAAAGCAAAAGATGAAAAGTATGGGTCACTTGTTATCTTAATTAACACCTACCTGGTGTTTTCCAAATGAATTGTCAAGAAGTAAAGGGCAAATTTGTGTTCAATTAATGCATTCGCAATATTTCTCCCATAACGCCTCCTAATCCCCTTTAGAAATTCTGTGTTCATCTGGGGAAGAAATAATTTTCCCTGATAAATATGCAATGTGATTTTTTTGCATATTCTACTGATTTAGGGTCCTATTCTGTATCCCTTGTGAAGTCTAAACATTCTCAATTTAATATAAAATAGGTCACACTACATATGAGAAAGGGAAGCACGTTTTATTCTCTGAATAATATTTAACCTGGTCAAATATATTCTGCAAGATGAAATGTATTATTTTCCAAATCAAAATCATCACTGTTAACCAAACTGTATAACACATCTTTCTCGAGAATGTTTTGTGTAATTAATAGAACAAGATCCATAATTTAATGAACAAACCATAGTTCAGCATAATTACTGCTCAGTGCTATTCTTTGCAAAATAAAAACACATTACTGACATTATTATTTTTTAATATGCTTTAGTGATTAAATGGCATCTTAGCCATTGGGTTGCTTTTCTTTGTAATGAGGGTAAAAATTACATGCTTTGCTAGCTGTATACTCATGATACAAATCTAGCATATTGAGCTTCTCTGCTTAGATTCTGTGGCGGACTACGATCAGCAACGTGATAAAGCAGAAACACTTTTGAGGGGTAACCTGAAGGATTTTTGTAACTATGCTGGATATGAACAAAAGAATTAGATGGGCTCTGCTTTTGCATCTCTCGTTAAGAACTGTAGCAGCCTGCAACTGGCTGCTTGGACAGTAAATCACTCTGGGTAAAACTTCACTGAAAATGGTGGTCTTATTTATGGGTACGTGAGATGCCTGCATGGAAATTGTGATGTCTTTCATCCCTTTTGCCTTCATTAGATCAAGAATTCCTATTCCTGTACTTGCAATGCCACTGTATTTTTGCACCTCTTTCTTCCCCCTGTCCTGACTGCTACTCCTTCAGGCCTGTAATCACGTTCTTGGCATCAGCTGTTAGACACTTGGACTTTAGATCTGAAGCATGGCCTTAAAGTATACTTTATTTTAAAGTCTGCTATGCCCTTCCCCCACCCCCCTTATTATTGGATTTACTAGTAAGTTGAATGATTGTTCCTAAGCCAAACTGATCAATTTGCATTTGACATGACTGGAAAAATGGACAATCACACTTCCAAAGAAGGTCCCTAAACTTAAGTGTTTTAAGAGATACTTCCCCTTCACCCTTCCAAAAATGTGTAAAACATTTTTGCCTTAGAGAAAAAGTTACCAGGGACAGCAGTGGAAATCTGGAAGCAGAGATGAGCAGACCAAGCAGGTTAATGATACAGATAAGCAAATTGCCAACTCTGGTGCAATTGAAGCAGGGCTTCTTAAACAGTTTTACCTACAATATTGTTCAGGATTACATTCAAATGTCATATAAATCAATAGAAAGATTTTCAGGGAGATTTTTGACTACCTCTGGTTAAGGACACAGGTTAATATCTGTAGACTTTCCATTCTTTTCAGTGGTGAAATTCTCTTTATGTGTGTTGCAGGAGAAGAGTCCCAGATCACTCAGATCTGATCTAGTAGTTAGTTTATTGAGTTCTAATCAGTATATTTAGGTATGTAAAATATTTAATAAGTTCAGATGGGTTGGCGGTCAATGCTATTTACTACACTTAAAGTTAGTATGGGATACAAAGAGTATTGCTTAAGCTTACCATATGTATCTTAAATGTTACATGCATGCAAAAAATGTCACTTACCAACCCATTGATGTCTGGTGGCAGGTAAGGGAGATCTCAGCCTCGAGGGGTAACCTTGAGAGGCGTCCCTGCTCAAGGGGAGATCACCACTGTGCAGCCAGATGCTATGGAGGGAGAGCTCAACAGGCCCTGATGGCTGCAGATATTTATAGAATAAAGTGGTTGATTTGTAGTCAGATTTTCTGCTGTATTCATGCAGTTTTGGCCACTTTGCAGCCCAGTCTCCAGCCAAACTGTTTTTTGGGGGGTTTGGTCCTGAGTTCTCACTGATAGCCTCACACAATAGGATTAACTTTGAGTAGGCCTACTTGCTGAGCATCTGCCTGGACCAAAGTTCAGTTAGTTCAAACAGGAGGAGTGCATCTATCACAATATGCCAGTTCCATTCTGCGTTTAAAATCATGGAAATCAGACTACATTCTTGTTTGTTTGTGATTTTGGGTTTTTGTTTTGTTTTTATGGTGCTAGGACCATGAATGTTTGTATTATGTATTGTTATGGATGTATTCTTACAGACACCAGCAGTGTGAGGTGTGCAAAGAAGGGAGATCTGAATGGTTGTGCAGAGTGAGATCAGATCTCCTGCTAAGACTACATGATAAGTTGTAATATTCTTCAGGAGAAGAAACAGGTTGAGTAACGGGTAGTCTCTAAGATGAGCAAAATCTTACTTTTACTTGAATGAAAGTAGAGGATTGTTCTGGGAGACAAACAGTAGCGTAGTGTAGAGATTATGACTAATTGCATTGGCTGTTGCTATTTTGGGAATAGTCACATAGTTGAATCGATGAAACAGTAAAATTCTAATTGTTAAACTAGCTGAAGCATGGTGTGAAAGGACTTCATAAAATTAAGCTATTTTCACAGCAAGCGCTTTATTGGACTCTTGGGCTTTGTGGTGTTTATCTAATCATCAGTAGGTAATATAGGAGGAGCTGAAGTTTTGGGTTACAGTTAGCTGTATATACAGAACGAGTTGGAAGGCATTCTCAGGCAGAATGAGAGGGCACTTGGAGCAAGCACTAGGGGAAACATGGGTATTAAACAGTCACAAGAGGTAATACCCAAAATTACTTTTAAACTGCCTGTACTTCTAAATACTCACGAGAGTTATTGACTGTAACTTGGTACAGGAAATACTAGATGCTTCTCAGTGGGTTCAGCAAGACACAAATAGTATGTTTTATTACTAATACAAGATTATTGTTCTAAGCAAAAAAAATAGTTATATATATAACCTCTCTGGCTTGGCAAGATTAAGACAATGTAAAGATCCTATTGTGTGAAAACAGTTTTAGAAACAGTTTGTGAAAACACTTTCGTAGCTCTGATAAAAACAGCAGATATCTGGCCTATGTATGGATTTGTAACCTACACCCATTGGTTACTAGGTACAGCACGGAATGAGCTACTGAAGTGTACTATTTGTTAATGTGGCACTTGTGGTTTTTCTACTATCATGTCAGCCAGGGTTGTAGCATTGTCAGACACTAATTTTCCAAGTATCTTTAAATAGTAATGGTATCAATACAGCCTGACTTCTCTCATGTCTTAGCTCATGCTAGAACAACATTTCAAACTAAGAAACTAATTTACTACAAATTTGATCACTTTTTCAGCCAGCAAAGACTATGTGTTATCTCGTAGACAAAAGATAAGCTATTACGATCATCTGCCTAAAGTTCAGCAGTTATTCGTATTGCAACAAATGCTCCTACAAACTAATGTAACTTCCAGGTAGGTCTTTAACAGACTTGTATTTTAACAGTGACTATAGATACACACAAAGGCATAAACAACATACGTGAACAGAGAAACAAAAAAAAAAAAAGGCTATATATGATTTTTCTAAAGCCTAGAAGAAGCCTGTATTTCCCAGAAGGAAATAGAGTTTAGAAAGTTTACTTGAGTTAGTAACAAACCACAAAATATATGCTATTTTCAGAATTAAAACCCCAGTCTAATTGTTGTGGAGCAGTGCATTGACATGACTGCCACTTTGTTTTCTGGACAACGTATTGCATGCGCAACTATTTGGCAGGTAGTTACATCACGTACGAACATCCCCGGCACTCAGAAGCTACCGTTTGTGAGCCGACTTAGCCACAGGAAGGGCAGAGATCCTGGGCAGTTGAGTTGCACCAAGAGGCTCAAGGAAGTTGCTGGCAGGTTCCTCTTAAACCACTTTGTCTCTATCAGTTATTTCAGCGCTGTGCACAAGTTGAGAAAGGAGCGCAAAGAAAAGGTGTTTACAAATACAGTGTTATGAGGAAATAAAGGGGAGAAAGAAGGGGGATCGTTGTTGGGGCTGACCCTTCGCTCTCATACATGGCCTAAGGAAGATCATAGAATCATTAAGGTTGGAACAGACCTCTAAGACCAAGTCCAGCTGTCAAGCCAACACCACCATGCCTCCTAAACCAGGCCCTGAAGTGCCATGTCTACACATTTTTTGAACACCTCCAGGGATGGTGACTCCACCACCTCTCTGGGCAGCCTGTTCCAATGTGTAACCACTCTTTTGGTAAAGAAATTTTTCCTAGTATCCAATCTAAACCTCCCTTGACGCAACTTGAGGCTGTTTCCTCTCGTCCTATCGCTAGTTTCTAGGGAGAAGAGTCCAACACCCACTTCACTACAACCTCCTTTCAGGTAGTTGTAGAGAGCAAGAAGGTCTCCCCTCAGCCTCCTCTTCTCCAGGCTAAACAACCCCAGTTCCCTCAGCTGCTCCTCATAAGACTTGTTTTCTAGAGCCCTCAGCAGCTTCATTGCCCTTCTCTGGACACGCTCCAGCACCTCAATGTCTTTCTTGTACTGAGGGGCCCAAAACTGAACACAGTATTTGAGGTGCGGCCTCACCAGTGCCGAGTACAGGGGCACGATCACTTCCCTACTCCTGCTGGTCACACTCTTTCTGATACAAGCCAGGATGCTGTTGGCCTTCTTGGCCACCTGGGCACACTGCTGGCTCATGTTCAGCTGGCTGTCGAGCAGNGAAAGGGTGGCTCAGTGGGACACTGAAGGGCAGCAAGCACTGCAGGAGCACAGGCCCTCTGAATCCCAGAAGATGGGTCTGAATGTACTGCGAACGGCCCGGCTCTGAAAGCAGAGAAAGCCGGCGGTGCGGCAGAGCAGCAACACACCAGCCCCTCCCCGCCCCGCAGTGCTTTCCCTGACAGGACTGGCGTGAGGAGAGGAGCGGGCGCCTTCCCGCGCAACGGCCGCCCGGCCTCGCGCCGCCGAG
>WAAD01042695.1:10431-25704 GCA_013389945.1 Fregata magnificens
TTAAGTGTGTTCATTGTGGGGTAGCAAAGCAGAGATCATTTAAAGGGGTCCAATTAGCAAGAAGATGAGACTGTTCCTCTTCTGGAAATCAATCTCTTATCAGACATTTTTTCAACGTTGGTCTCTAAAATCACTAATCCCTTCCAAAACCTTGGCTAGCAATTAACATTAATCACTGCAGGCTATATCCCATTGGTCTCTGAGTCTGTTACAGAATTTACTGCATCTATGGGTATTTTTTCTTTTGAATGAATAAGGATGCTGTGAGCTCTTAAATATTGGATTTATGGCATACTCTATTACTTCAGATCAAGTTTTGTTTCTCTAAATATGAGAGCATTGATATTTAAAAGACCTCTCCATTTAAAGTGAACATCTGTAATTCTACTGAAAAGGCAACTAAAATTAAACTAAAACAGGGGAAGTATAAATATTTATATAGAAAAATTTTCCATTATTTCTGCTAGTTATTGCAATTCAAGAATGTTAATATGTAAAACCATCCTCACTGTGATTGAATAGGCCAGAATATGCCAATATGTATGTGCACACATTTGTATATATGTGCACTAAGACAGTTACAGGTTATTCTTACCTTTTTATACCCTTATCTTAGAGCGGTCATGACTCACCCGGAATTCTCTGTACCTACTTTATCTCAAACCTACGTGGCTTCAAACAAACGAAAACAGAGGCATTGAGGTGTCATACAAACACATTATGTTGGCACCCAGGAGAGCCTGCAACTATGTTGGTTGATAAATATCGACAAATTATCAGACCATTCGCCGCCTTCCTTCATCAGCTTAATTTGGATCATGATACCAACCTCCTTGGAAAATCACGTGTAAGGTCCACTGAGGGAAGATTATTTATCTGTATAGGATATGTATTTTTTTATGCAGGAGATGGAGGAAAAGGAATCAAACCCACTTGCGCTAGATTTTATTATTAAAAGTACAACTGTGATTCTGCCCCTAGGTGGGCTTTAGATCTTTACTCATTTTAATATTGAATGCAAATATGGCCACGAGGGAAACATCTGGTTTTCCTCCTTATATGGGAAGGGCTTAGGTCTCACTGAGTGCACTTTTACAGGAGCCCACCTGCGTAAAATAGGTATTTTGAGTAATAACATTTCTCTTATGCCATGAAACAGTGGAAAAGAGTGGGTACAAAAAGATCATGAATCCCTTGATGTTTTGGTCTTTACACTGGCAAAAGGTTTTCTGCAGAACCAGAATTTCATTAAAAATACAGTCACTAGTCATTTCTTTTACAAAGAGACTTCCCTATATAAATTAATGATGCACTCTTGTACTCTTTAAGCCTGCCCTCCAGAAACAGTAGAAGGAGCCTGCAAGCCACACAGCGTAGAAGCAACAGTAAAGGTGCAAACTATATCCCCCATTCATCTTAATGAGGTGTTAACTTCTAATCCTAGTTGGGACCATTAAAATACTAGCTTCGTTAAGTGGAGCAGTTGAACTACCTTAACTCTTTCATTGCATTTGCCTTGGCATCAGATCTCTTAATGTGCTTGCTCATTACATAACATACATTATTATTATCACTATTGTCATTATTATATAATATAATAGACATAAGTAAAGCCTTGAGTGAAAAGGTGAGCTATGAGTTAAACAAATTGTCTCCTCCAAGATAGCAGTTTTAATAAAGTGTGGAATAACTTTTTGAGGAATAAAAGGGTAGTGTTCTGATAAAGCAGTGAAGTGGGAATTTTAGATGCTTTACTAGCTGGTGGGTATAAACTTCTGCAGATGACCTTGGGAAGGTCACCTGCTCCCTCCTTGCCCTCGTTTGCGACCGTGTTCATAACAGAAAGAATCAGAATAATAAATACTCTACCCAAACTTACAAGTATGCTGTGGGGAAAAACAAGGCTCCAGCTACTTGAAGAATGCTGCACAGAAGTCCATAGATAAGAGAAATCGTCAAAATGCCAATGTTTAAGTAATTTTAAGGTGCAATTGGCAAAAGAATATAAGATGTCTTTAAAAAGCAGAGAGGTGAAATAATCTGAATTAAATAAATTGATTCTATATGAGATATTTGTGGGTTAAACGTGAGATCCTTCCTTATGCATAAATGTTCCCTGGCTCAAGGCCATAAAGTTCTATACTAACACGAGATAAATTCTTCAGTAGCACTGATGAGAAGCTATCAGATGTTGACCTCTCGTCATGCCCTTAAGCCAAGAAAATCCATTGAGCCTTGAACAGTATCATGAAATGGAAATTCAAAGCAAATTTTGGATAATTCCAATCAGAAAATATCATTAAGATTTAGACCAATGTTTTAAAAGAATTGATGATGTTCCCCACTAGCAAGCTGCTTAGGCCCCTAGTTCAAGTGAAAATCCATTTAAACCTTGTGAGGTGAGATTGTTAGGTTAAGTTTAGGAATACACTCCTCCAAACCAGGATGCTGAAAGTACATTCAAAGCACACCCTACAGGTATTATATACCCCCAAACTAAGAACAAGGTCATGGTGGGGTAGCAGCAATAGGTAACAGAACGAGTGGGGAAACATAGGGGTAAATGCTGGAGAATCTTGCATGTGAGAGGAAAAAAAAAGGGTTATAGCTTTGATGTCTTAGATAATCACTGTGGCTTGAATATCTAGCTCCCAAAGCCTGTTTACAAACACAGATCTCAAAGGAAGGGAGGTATCTCACTCTGGTTCATCATCCAGAAGCAATAACATCAGCTACCTCTATGTCTAAACCTCTTCCTCCGTTACCCAAGTTTTTGCTTTACCTGATTTTCCTTTACTGGTCTCTGAGTGGGTGAGACACCTCATTTAGCTACCTCCTTTCAATTACCTCTTTAAGGGCTCAGTTCCCACCAGACATGTTATAGGCGAGGTTTGACACCTAGCTTGGGTGTGAAAATCCCACTAGAGAGCAATCCCCATACAAATTTTTGTCTGGATATGTAAGCAAGTATGAACAGTTCAGTTGTTGCTCCTTCTGGTAAATAGAATCGACACAAGGTAATGGGACTCTCCTTATAAGTTCCCATCATCAGTTAGAAAAAAAACATAGGATTTATTCTTTGAGTCTGTTCTTTCTTGCCTCATTAGGTCTGATGGGTTACACAGAGATTATTTCTAACATGCATTACTTGGCATGTCCCTTTATTCTGTTTTTTGTTTGAACTTGCTATGTTCCTGTGCATAAAAGTAAAATTTTTCATTCATCTTTAAGATTGTCTAGCCAGGACCTGGGTTGAGATCCTCAAAAAAATTTTTCAGGCTGCGCAGTTGGAGGAAACTTCCTTTGCTGCACACATTGATTATGGCTTTATTATTTGAGGGATGTACTGAAATCCTCTGCTGTGTTGGGGCTACCTTGTTCACAGCCTGGCTTATTTATCCTCATCTTGTAGGTAATAGACAATCTTGGGCTGGCCCCCGTTTATGTCAGGTAGGACTAATTCCACCAAGTCTAAAATTTGGGCCTTATATTACTGGTATAAATAAAACTGGGATCAGTTCCTCAAGGACACAATTTCTTGAACAGCTTATTATTTCCCACAAAACTATTGTGATTTCCAGGGGGTGCAAAGGTCATCTATGTCACCTGGAAGATTTTGAATCAAATCTTATTCACCTGAACAACCCTACTCACACATGTTCTGAAAGATGACGAGCCTCTTTCCTTCCAACTACTGACATCTTGGCAGGGTATGACTACTAAACTACGTTGGCAGAGAGTACATTTCATCTGATACATCTGTTCCTTTTAACATTCTCCTATTTGATATATTCTTTAATATATCCCTTTTTCTCGGACTCACTGAAGAATTGCATTTTCATTATTACTCACTAATCATGGTTGAGTATTCTGTTACACTTCAACAAGTAGGTGTGAGTCTAAAGCACTACTTAGAATAGTCATATCTACCCACTAACTTTCAGTGGGGAAAGGGAAAACAGTGAAATGACTAAGCTGTTTGCTCATTTTGAAGCGTTTTTGACTGGTGTAAGACCAGCATGAAAGCTTCCGGGGTAAGCAACAATTCTTACTTGGAGTGGCATTCATGCTGTATTCGATTATATGACCATTTCCAAGCCATGCTTTAGAGGCAACATGCGTGGTTGAGGGTTGGTATTATATATCTTGGGATGCTGTCGAGGAAGATAAATCCTGTGGAAGGTAAGAAGTGCACCCTGGTCTGTCTCTGCGTTACCGATTCCTTCTGGATGTATTTAAAGACTCTAAAGTCTTTTGATGAAATTTTGGTTAAGGAAAAAAGGGAGAAGTTATTGTTTGGCTTAACTCACCCCTCAGCATGAAGACAATGCTCAGCTCCCCTTTGTAATTAATTTTGTGAAGGTGATTAGGCTGTGATTTTAATACAGAGATTAACACAAAGATTTTAACCCTTTTTGATGAGAAGCTATTTTTATGCTTAAGCACAAATACTAATGCAAAATCACTTCAAAGACAACCTATCACCAAGAGTAAAAAGTCCTGAACCAGAAGCAATTGCTCTGATTTTATTGCAGTTTTTTAAGCCTTTTTCTCTTTTATATCAAATGATTGTGCTCCAGGAAAAGATAGGCTACATTTCAATGCTTAAGAGATAATGTTTTATTTAACTACAAACTAATTAACTGTACAAGAATTATATAAACAAAAGATTAAACAATCTCAAAGCTTGAAGGAAGTTCTCAAATTATTCATGTGTTCTTTAATGTTAATCTAGAAATCTAGAAATTTAAGAAAAAATACTCCTCTTGTTCTCATGTGACTTTTCGCTGATTGTCATCTTAAACCTATCTTTTTCACTAACATAACACCATTTAATTCAGAGTTACACTGTGTGCAAGTGGGAGCAGAATTAAGCCTCCAAGCTGTCTCGCTTTCTGGAATATACCTCTCAGGGTTTTTAAAACTGCTTTTCTCAAAAATCTTTAAACAGTATCTTTCAGTAAATAAAAGCTCATGTGCCCTTGCCTTCCAGTTATTGCTTCAGGTGTCTAGACAACTCCTTGGAGGCTTTTGCTGCTCTGTCTAGTACAACTCAGTTCAAATCAGGAGACTAATCACAGCAAACACACTATGAAAATAGATCACATAACCATGGCATGATCAGCTTAACGTACATCCGAGTGTGCCCTTGCTCAGAGGGACTGGCCCCATGAGGAATATCACTTCAGTGTGAATGAAGGTGACTCGAGTCAAGCACGGTGTAGCAAGTATCATTGATTAATAAATGTGTGCAATATTGGTAAAACATGCTGTGCAGTAGACTCGGGCAGATACTGATGTAATGCCAAGTTATTTTCATTTACAGAAATGAAAGAGACTAACTCTGAACTTTTTTCCTTTAAAGTTATTTTTTTAAGGTTATTAGTTGTATGGTTTCTTTCAAAAAATGTCATGAATATACTACTGTAATGTTTATCCAGATTTTAAATGAAAACCTCTTTTAACACTGATTTAATATAATTGTTAACTATTAATTTCCGTAAACATTTATGAAAAAAGACAATTTTTAGGTGATAAAAAGAGATCACCTAGTTCTGATGAGATTTACAGTATATGCACAGGTAGGAGAAAGTTTACAGGTGAATATTCACACTTCAAGAAAAACACAGTTTCTAGATAGGGAGGCACAAAATTACAGACATTAAAAACATTTTGGCTTGAGTAAAAAGGTCTGAAAAAAACCAAAAGGGAATTTCAGGATGTTCATCAGTTTGAATGTGATAACAGGTATGCCCCTAGTGAGCTTTTCTGAAAGACCCACCCAGGATATTTACTCTTCTCATGAGCAGGCTATTTCCCACTGTAAACAGCATGAATCCTTCCACCGACTTCAATGGGAACTGACAAAGATTTTTACTCATGGGAAGAGATAAACTTTTCAAGGTCTTGAAAACAGAAAGGTCTGCTTTTCTGCACCCTTACAGACCACCAGGCTAACTGAGAATGTTTCCTAAGATGTAGCTTCTGCTGTTTGATTTTGCTTCCTGAGACTCATGTCACCTCATTACCACTGGCTGTTTGATTTAAAAATAAGCAGGACTGGCAGGTTCTGGCTAGTGACAACTTTGTCAGACTTGAATTTACTTCCCTTTTCTCTTAGAACAGAGGAGCCACTTTTCTTTTTGATGGCTGCCTATAGATATTTACCAGATTGATTTCATTTTCTTTTGCTACAAAGGAAAAAATGAGTATGACCTTCCAGTAGACAAAGGTGAAGCTTCTGGGATTTTTTCTTCTTTCATTTTATACAGAGACGCTACTGCTTTGGGAGAAATTCCCTATATGTATATAAAATGGAAAATAATTCTGAAATGAGTAGAAAATGTCAAAAGGGAAATAACTGTTATATTCGACTACTGTAGTAGCTTTCAGGAATGCAGAGAGTTACAGTTATTTACCGGTAGAATTCCTCAGTTCTAACCAGTCATCTAATGCTGTGGATCAATACTTTAAAAAGGTACCCCAGATAATGAAGGATTTCTAGAAAGTTATTCTACTTGCAAACTCTAGGTGCACTCTGGTTTTTTCTATTGTTTTTTAAAAATCATTTCTGTTCACACCTTCTACTTGATTTTGTAAGAGCTGGCTCTCTTGCCTCAGAATAGCTACTTAAGACCAAGCTTTTGTTTCATTTCTAAGAGTAATTAATCCTTAACCCATATTCTGTTTCTCTGAGGCATATTATAAGGTGAACTTCAGATAATACTTCAAAAATAAACTGCTCTTCATATACGTTTTCCAAACAAAATCTGATGCTGCAAATTGGCCCTGGAAGCTAGCCAGGGATTAAAAAGGCAAAAGTATACACCTGTAAACTGCAAGAGAAACAGTAAAAATATGAAATCAATAATTATATTTCAATAAAACTGAGATGAGATACCCTGCAAAAAGTACAAGTATGTAGCCCTTCCCAGGAGATTGCTCACAGGAATGATGTTAGTGACAGAGGTTTTTTTGTTTGTTTATTTTTTTAATCATGGTGATTCAGACACAGTTTTGAAATTGGAAGCTGTTCCTCATGAAACTAACAGGTTAATATTTGATTATTTTCCAGATCTAAGGCACAGCATAACTCCAAGCCTTAGGATTTTTTATAACACATACCCTGTAGCTGGACGACACGAATGACTGAAGGAAAGCCACAACACAAAAAGATATTAACGTGTTTGGAGACAAGTTAAGCGCTAGAGATACTGCAGTGGGGTGACAAAGTTTACAATGAAAAAAATGGCAGGTAGAAACGGAAACTAAAGGTTTCTCCTGGAGTTATGAAAGTGTATGACTGCATACTGCTTTGCTTTTAGAATATATTTTTGTTCTTCCCATATACAACTTTTGTTCCACAGATAGTATGCTTGTTGAAAAATTGGACTAGGAATACAGTGTTAAGTATTACTACATACTCAAGCACTATTTCAACAGAAAAAGGAATTAATTAAAAAAAAATTCTAATCCTTCTTGATTGCCTAGAAACTGAGAGAAATGCTAATGAAAAGGTTATGAAAAAAAATACAAAACCTTAATGGTTTTGGATTTAAAAGTTCAGATTTCTATTTGCCCAAAGCTCCCCTCTCCTCTTCACATAATAAATTCTACTTTTAAAAAATATTTTCTTTCTTCTCTACAGTAACAGCAATAATATTTATGCAAAATATTTAATTTCTAAGTAATACATTTTCATCATTGATCAGAACAAGATCAATTTAATTTATACCAAACTGACTGCCTTCAAGGTACCCAAACCAAGTCAAGAGGGAAATAAAAGGACTTATGTAGCTAATTCTCAGTAATTTCCTCCTTTCTTTATATTGGCTGAGGATGTGTTCAGAAGGTTTCAGTCCTGGTTTGTAAAAAACCCAAACCAAACAAAAGAAAACAATGCATGCTGGGGCTGTTATGGCCTGATTTCATTGACGTTTCCCCTAGGAAGGCACAGTGCCAGCATCCTTCCAAACCCAGAGTCACTAACCTTATGTTCAAATAACTCTCCCACTACTAGAAACACTTTTAAAAATTTTGCTCACTGTGACCATCTTTGGGGTGAGTTAATAAACATATTAAGCCAAAACAAAGGAGGTGTCTCCTAGACACCTTCATGTTCTTTTCCTTTCTTAGCTTGCACAGGACCCAGCCTCACTGGCTGATGGTCTCCAGATGCTGTACAGAGATTGCCTTTGAATTTTCAAGTGATCTTTTAGAGAGAAAAAGCGTTTTCATACCTCAGATTTGATGACATAGGACATAGCTCAGGTAAGCTCATGTTAAACATGCTAACACAGCCACCTGATTTTAAGACTGAAGCTGGTTCACGTATATTAAATCAGAAGGTGAATGGAGAGCCGTACCTGAAGCCACCTCTGGGAACAGGCCTGCCCATGATGGTGAACCAAACAGAAGTGTTTGCAGTACTCTGCAGATGTAATAGGACATCAGGATATAGCTGTTTTCAGAGTAAATTCATCTACCTTTCGTCTAATAAGGGCACAGATAAGTCTGACTTACTGATTGTTACCTAGATTTTCAACTGATGATTAAGTTGGAAATGTGGCAAGTGAGCTCAGGGTTGAAACTCAGGATTTGGGTCAATGCATTTCAAAGTTAGAAGTAACTAGCAAGATTATGAAGTAATAATCAAGTAACAGTTTTGTACACCACATTCTGGCTCCTTAAAAACCAGTTGTATGTCTTATCTTCAGAAAAACACCCTTATTTGAAGATGTCAGAAACTGGAGAATAAACCCCTACCTTTGGTATCAATTTCCAGTAGATAATTGCCAACATAGTAAAAAAAAAAAAAAAAAAAGAAAAAAAAAAAAATGAAAAAATAAAATGTCTATATTTTCTAATCTGAATTATCCTGGCATAAAATTTACACCACTGGTTCTGTCTTCACTCTTCCAACTCAAAAAAGCTTGTTTAGCTCTGGAAAGTAAATGCATGCTGCAATCAAATCAGCTTCCAAAATTCTTTTTGATAAACTAAACAGACCAGGTTCCAGGCTTTTACTCAAAGACTTGAACAATTTCTGTGCTTTTTTTTTCTTCATGTTCTCCAATTTTTAAACATCCTGTTGTGCACTTAAATGTGTATATCTTCCTGTGTCAGACTGGCTATATGGATAAAAAACACATTCCTGTTTGCATGCTGCTGTTTAATCATGGGCAATATCAACCGCTTTTGCCACAGCATTGCTTTTGAATTTCATGTTAATTCTTTTTAGGGTCTCTGCTTTCCAGCACATGCTGTAGTTTTCACCTTTTGTTCTTGATGAATAACTTTTGCATAACCTTAAACTACAGTTTTTCCACATGGCCTAGGTCATCAAGCAATCCTGATCACTGTTTAACTGCTCTCTTAATTATTTACCACTCTGCTAACCAGGCTGTCCTTTGTAAGTTTGCTCAGAAGCGGTTCAGAAATGACCTCTACAACCAGACGAATAAGCATGAATAACCTGCTTTCTTAAGGTTCTTAATTCATGTAATGTGTTCGCTGTTGATGTCATTTACAGCTAATATTTGAGCAACAGTGTTGCGCGGTTGTGAGTGCAATCCTTTCACAATCCCAGCCACCTTTCATCAGCCAAACTGGTAACCTTGCATCCCAGGGCGAGAGCAGGGTTGGCAGATCTATAGGTGGCGCCTTCTCCCTGCGCATGGCTGCACCTTCTCCCTGCGCATGGCTGCACCTTCTCCCTGCGCACGGCTGCACCCACACCTGGGCCCACAACTGACAACGAACAGTTTACTGGCAAATTTTGATCCCCTTTTTTCTTTTTTTTTCCCTCCATGCGTGATTTTTTCCGACAACAATCCGTGATATTTATGAAATTTGATCACTTTCTGCAACTGTGTGAAAATGTCAGCCTATCGATTAGTCATGGACTGTTGATTGCAAGAATTCACTCAAAGGCTTGGTATTCATCATTCATTATTTGAGTGGTGTGGCGAGGCTTCCGAGTCAAATAACGTTTTTACTTTTCCCTGATTGATTAATTGACCTTTTAAAAACTTCTTAAAGCTTCTTTCCAAAACAAAATTTTGCACATGAGGGATAGAAAGGTTTCTTTCTTACGTCTTGTCTGCTTAAGAGAGATGGCTGTGAAATAAACTGTCAGGCCACACCCGAGGTAAATGAGACAGGTAACTGTAAGTAACAGCTCAGAAAAGAAAGAATGGTTAAGAAGAGCATAAATCAAAATTTTGTAGAAAATAACTTGTTTTAGCAAGAAAATAGACAATGTTATTCAGGGTTTATGTTATCCCAGCTACATTTAAAAAAATAAGATAAAGAAATTTTTGATAGAACTGATTCAAAACGGGTCCCCAGACATTTTGTAATTGTCCCTAAGGTCCCTTTTTTGTTCTTTTTCTCCTTTCCTACATGATGTTTCAACATAACTGCGGAAGATGGTAGAAATCTTACGGAATTTATTCACAGAGACATTGTGTAGTATATCAGAACCCATTTTTTTTAACACTGCTACCTAGCTGTGAGCTAGCGATGAAGATCCATCCTCTGGACAGTGTCTCACACGTATGAGAGAGACATGTAAATATAGGCTTTCTGAGAAAACACTTCATTT
The DNA here is from genome assembly GCA_013389945.1 of Fregata magnificens. Classification (NCBI taxonomy): domain Eukaryota; kingdom Metazoa; phylum Chordata; class Aves; order Suliformes; family Fregatidae; genus Fregata; species Fregata magnificens. The sequence goes on from WAAD01042695.1 coordinate 21,038, forward strand.
TACAGTCACGCTTGATTAGGTCACTTGGTTAAAGATAATGCATTATGAAAGGTGATTAATGAATTGGTCAGTACGTACCAAAAGCATCTCTCCCTTTTCTGCATGTTCCTTTCACATACCTAATAAATTATCTTAAATGGATCTGCATTATTTGCTCTCTGGTCTTAGGCTAGGATTTAAGGTGTTAGCATCCTGAAAAATCATTAGTGTCCTGGGACCCTCTACCTGATGTATTGCCTCTTTTCCTGTCCCCAGAGCTCCCACCTACATTCCAGCCCTCACAGTTCTTCCCATTTGCTAACTGCCTGGGGAAAAGCAAGTGTTGCCATATCAGTAATCTGATGACAGAAAAGTAACTTCGCGGTTTCTGAAAACAGAAGCAAATTATCCTGTGACAAACCTGAATTATCATACCTTTAAAATGCCAGACCAAGTTTTCACCAACTTAATTCATTAGCTAGTGTAAGTGCTTAGGAAGATAATTTGATTGGACCTTTCCTATGTGGTGTTTACATCGTGATGTACGCTTCTCCTATGGAAACTGCTGTAGGCATTGACAAGGAGATCCTGAGAAACTAACTCTGGATCCAGTATGCTATAAATGCTATAAATCGAGTATGCAACAAATACTGATTTGTTGACATCTCTGGAAATATGTTTCCTTACTGCATGAAAGCTTTCTTGTCATATTTCCATGATCATTTCCTTCTAAGTTCAGAGGACTAAATAGAAATATATAGGTTGATCTGTATCTATTTATGAGACCCTTCCAATGCTACAAGAACATTGTTAATCACTTAGGTATGCTTAGAGGTAATACAAGTTGCTGCAGAAGGTCATTAGAAGTATTCTAAATTAAAAGCGGTTGTAAATGCCACAAAAGTCAAGCCAGAGACAATTTATGGCACTAATGTTTATAGTTTATAGTGCTGCAGTGAATTCCTAGGAAGAATGTGTTAAAATTGTCAGTTTATATATTGCTCTGTTATTTCTCAGAATTTTCTGGTCAAGAGGAATTGTCTATGTCTTTGAGAAATCTTTGAAAAAGACTTTGACCTGGCTAATCATTTCTCAGTGGAGATAGCATAGGATTTTTTGTATATGAAAACTATACCGTAAACAATTCATTTCCAGTGTGTTCAAAATATTTTTTTAAATTGTTCACTATTGACCTTTACTAAAACTTTGTTATTAAACTTCTTCAGTGATACAAAGGGAGGGGGAAAGCCTGATAATTTGATTTCTTAGAGATTCCTTGCTGCAGAAGGCATGTGCAGGACCCAGGTCTCATTTCCAGATGACTCAGTGGAAGGTAAAGCAAATAGATATTACTTAAAAGAGTTCTGCAGTTACTTAAATTCTGCTTTGGAATTAAATTTGGTGCCATTAAGCTTCAGGACTAGAAGCAAGAAAGTTTTTGTCCCTGAAGATCAGATCAGGAGAAGGGAAAACTTATAATAATATTCCTGTTCTATATGTAAATAATTGAAATCTAGAACTTATTCCTACATCATGTATCTTCATGGAAATGTGTTTTCCAGACCCACAGGTAAACTGTTGCTGCTGCTATTTGAGATATCTGCTAGAGGATGCATTCATCAAGATAAATGGATTGTTATGTTTCTAGAGGTATTTAGTTCTGTGTATGAGACCATCTGTTTTCTGATAAATGTTCTTGCTCATATTTGTGGGCAAGTTGTTTTATTTATGCTTTTAAGCTTTGCTTCATTTTGGTTTTTTTAAATACATTTAAATAAACATCATAATAAATTACCACAATCTAAAAGTGGAAAACAACTTACATGCCCTTTTTTTTTTTTTTTAATTATTATTTGAAAGTTTTCAGTTGCTTAGCTCTACAGGTTTTTGTTTGTTTGCTTGCTTGTTTTTATCTCCCACATTTTTGAGTGGAAAAGGAAGTATGCTATGTCTTTTCCAGAGCACTCCATGAGCTCACTCCCTGTGGTTATGTGTCCCTGTTAAGGGCTGTAACTTTGAAACTCCTGTGAAGTTCTTGCTCACCGAAGTCGATTACAACTAGACACAAGGCATAGGTTGCTGATGAGCATGGAGCAATCACTGAGCACAGCAGTCACAGTGCAGGGATGGTATAGAAGTAAACATAGAGGGCATAAGACCACCCAACTTTTCATGATGGATAGAAGAGAGAGGAGTCTTGACACTTTTTCTGTCAGAACACAGCGCCCCAGGAAGAAAAAAGCTGCAAGTTACTGCTGTTTGCAATGTGAATGAACCATGTTTTGCACAAGGAGATTAAGAATGATGTATTATGGCCATTGATTCTACTTGTTAAGGATTTCTTTTTATGAGCAGCGTAAGCACAAAAGAAAAAAAAAAAAGACCAATTCGTGAAATTAACTTCTCTCTAGTTAAGATTGCAACAGAATTGTATACCCTGCAGAGGGAGGCCATCAGGAGCCATAATACACAAGTAGTGAAATACTTATAATGTCTATCACATATGTCCATTAGTTGCTAGGAATTGCTACCTAAGTATTAAGAAAATATCTTGCTTGCTAGATTACATTCAAGCAGATCATTGCTAACAAAATCTGGTATTTTTACTTGTGTTAATTATCATTGGATAAAACATTCCTTTTGTTTTGTAAGAAGACAAGATAAACATAATTCATAAGTAAATCAATCTTCTGGAATGGCTGTAATATTTATGAGTTCAAAATTTACAATTTGAGAATGTCCTCTAATATCTTCTTTAAAATGAACATTTCAGCAAACATTCCTGTGAGAATAATAATCCAAAAGAACATTTGCAAAAAGTAAACACAAAAGGAGTAAACACAGCCGAGTCAAGTTCTCCATGAACATATTGTCAGTACTTATCAAACAAACAAAGGAACTTACTTATTATCATTGCCATTATTATTATAACAAACATTTATGGAACTTTTCTGATGTATTCTTCCAGGCCAATTTCTGTAATTTATCCTGCCTAAATATAGGAAACTTCTGAAAAAACATCAGGAATTTCTGTTTCTTTTGCTTTGGAACCAGATTCTGCAAAAATTTAAAACCTTCCGATTTTTAGAAGAGATATTTTTTTGCAAACTCTTTTGATAGAATTCCACATTCCCACTTTGAACTTCAGCATGGAGAAATGCCTTGAAACAATAATTGCATTTCTTCAGTGAGGTTCCATGCAAGGATCAATATTTGAAAACTGACATTCCTGTCTTGTCACCCAGACTTTTCAGGAAAACATTGGTAGTATCCAAAATAATAACTAAATATGAATGCCTAAATCCAGGCTCACCAGGATTAAAGGCTGTATTGTAAAGCACATGCACAGAGAGGCAGTAGCTAAGGGAAAGATTTAACTTTGTCTCTGAACTTCTGGGTGTTCAGTTCTGCAATCTAAGTTATACTCTTTGAAAGCTCATTTGATTTGTTTCAGTGGAGAATGACCATACCTATATTTTCTGCAATGCATTCCTTTCTTTGGACTTAGAATCTTGACTGATCTAATACACTTGATGTGAAAGAATCATGTGCACTGGAACCTCTTTCCTTTTTACTTCCCAGTCCCGATTTCACATAATAATTTCTTACATCTAATTATACTTCAAGCAGGCACAAATTAACAAACACATGCAACTTTCATGTAGACACATTAAATTTTATTTATTTTCTCCTTTATTTCATTAGAAATAATGTGGTAGGTAGACTGGTTATTGGTTTTGACTGCTCCACATGTTTTATGCCTGACAATAATAATGAGTCTGCACCTGAGAAGTCCTTTTTCCTGAAGAAAAATATTAGAGGGTGGGTGGATGGGCGTGTGTGTGTGTGTGTGTGAAAGAGAGAGAGGTAGGTAGATAGAGAGATACTGTAATCTAAAGTCAGATATTCAACCAGGATAAGTGTTGTACGTTCATGGGAATACAATTGAAAAATATGACTTACTATAGTGGCAGATTTACTGAGAGTACTAAGAAGGTGTTGTACTTGGACTTTGCTCCCCGTTTTCCTCCATCTCCTAGCATTGTAGCGGTATTGCTCATTAGTGATGTAAAATGCTTCTGTAAATCACAAAGATTTGTTTCGTTTGCAGCTTGGACTATTCTTAAAGCCCTCTCAAAGTCCTCCTCCTAAAATGTTATTACAGTGCCATGGCAGTGCTATGAAAACAGTAGGTACATGAGTCAATAATTATGAGAGGTTGGGATCTGTTCTTAGGACACAGCATCTTGAGCCCATAGTGTTCAGAGACATCAGCACCACCAAGTAGATCCAGAGTATTTTTCTACGTAGCTGGCCCTTGCATCTAAATCGTATAAACTTAGTCCTCTCTAAGCTGTTTTAGATAATGCTAATTTTGAACTCAGTGAACAAGTTGCATCTCTGGTTCTTACAGTTTGCTTTGCATATAGTCCTGAACCTCCAAGAAAACCTTCAGAGACAAGTGATTGCTGTTCCTTGAAGGTCAACAAGACTCAAGAGTCTTCATTTTCAAGTACAAGTGTTAAAGAGAAGTTTGTCCCAAACCCCAGGTGATTATTGAATAGTACTGAACACACCAAAAAGAAAAAGAACAAGAGAAATAGCACAGCATTTACAGTTTACTGAAGCTAAGACAAAAGCTCTCTGGAACAAAAGAAATACCCCAAAGTAGCAGACTTAGCCTCAGT
>WAAD01042695.1:27201-54212 GCA_013389945.1 Fregata magnificens
AATTAGTCAGTATCAGTAGAGATTGGGAATATTTCCTAGTAGGAGTTATGTCCTTAATCTCAGCATAACTTTACACAAAAAAAGTTTGAGAATTTTGTTTTGGAAGCACCTATGTTATAAATTTTCACAGATCCTTTAGGACTCTTGTTTAACAAATGTTTTGGTAATGTAAAAGTAACTGCCTGTACAATTCGTTCAGAGAAATCAACACTGTTATTACTAAAGAGCTGGTTTAAGTACAGGATAGAACTACAAAATTGGCCTCAGGTATTTGACTACTGAGAAGGGAGTGCCAAAACAGAGATGTGCTGAGGGAAAATGTGAAGGCAGCTGCACTGGCTGAGAAGGTGCCTTAAGATACAAAGATAGAAGTAACGAAAAAAGTTCAGTCGTGTAAATAGCTGCGGTGATGATTGAAAATTAGTCTGATGAGCAACTCTGGTCCCAAACATCCAGCTGAGATACTCCAAGGAACACAACACAAGTCTAATATTCAGAAGATCACAGTGGAAATCTGTCTCTTACAGAGCCGACAAGAGTTTTGCAATGAGGCAATTTAACAACTTGGTAGTCTTCCCAAATCTGCCATTGGCTTGTAGTATGACTGGTTAACCCAGTCAGAGATTTCAATGAGCTGAACAACAATTAAGTTGTGACCTAAACTATAATTTCTAATGTGGTGAATGGGGAACTCTAATCCTACGACTGTGAAACTTCAATGTTAATAACTCTAATAGGGATGTAATATCTCTATCCCTCCTTATTCAAGCTGCAGAAGCAGAAAATTGAAGGAACGGAAGTGTGTTTGCTTTGGAAAGGACTCATTGGCATTTATAAATCCGTAATATCAGATTTAGTCTCTGTCCTTATTTTGGAGGCTCAACGGAGCAGATTAGCCCCAGGAAAATGAAAGGCTTAAAGTGTAATTAATGCATTAAAATCACCCAAAATTAGTCATTGACACGCAAGTATGTTTTATAATTTGGTTTGTATACAAATTAAAGTACACATTTGTTCAGAATGTCTGTAAAAAAGCTAGACACAGCTCATGTTCCACTTCATCCTTAAAAAAAGACATGTATAGAATTAAATGATAAGTAATTTTGTGCTGCTCTCTTTTGTGCTGCAGAGAGAACACACATACTTGTAACTGCTCACTTCCAGATCAGGAAAACAATACTGTGTGTGCAATGCTAGGACCATAGAGGCAACTAAATCTAATAAAGCAGTAGTAATGGGGGACTTCAACTGTCAGCATATAAACTGGTCATATGTCATATTGGGACGAGGTTTAGGAAGCAATTTCTTGACATTTTAAGCAATTGTTTCTTGGAACAGCTCGTTCTAGAGCACACAAGGGGAGAGGTTATGGCCCTAAGTAACACACAGAGAGTTATTTCAAGAACTATAACTGAGCCACTAAATAATAGTGCCCAAAACACAATTACATTCAGATCCTTGTGGGAGGGACTGTACAATAACCTGACATTAAACTTTAGAAAGGAAAAAGTATAAAGTATAGGGAAATCACTACAAAAAACCCTACCAACAACAGAACTCGCACCCCCCTAAAATAAAAGGCAAGCTAGAAAATTGCAGCCCTGGAATCTGCAACATGGCAACTACTTACCCACCTTGCCTTAAGGGTCTCTGAAGACACATGGCCTTAAACAAAATTGGAAGAGGGTAGGACTGGTACTACTAGGATGAAAGTCTCCTCTATTGCTGTGATATCAAAGGTGATATTTCTTAAGTGTTGACATAGCTACATCCATTTTTAATTGTGGCACCAGATTATTCATAGATCTTTGTCCAAAATGCAAAACCACTATTCATTAGTCATTAATAATACATGTAGACCTGCAGAATTGAGTTTTACAGAGCATACATTCTATTTTTCTCATTAATAAGAAGTGGGATTTTTGACAGCCCTCATGACAGTTTAACTAAGTTTTCAGAGAAGCTACAAAGTTTTGTTATTTATTTCAGTGGGAGCAGATTTAGGACAGTGCAGGATAGTTTTCAGAATCCCACAGAAAACATTTTAAAGGGTTTTATTTTAACTCCAGTTCTTACAACCAAAGAACATTCCAACTCAAATGCTTAAGATTTTTTTATGAAGGCTATCATTACAACTGGACATCTTTTTATCACTGACTATATTTAAAAATAGGAAAATAATGGGAGGAAGAGGTACAGATTATGTGGTTTGGGAGTTGTCATTTGTTACTTTTTGATGAAAATAAGACTGCTTATTTTATGATGACTAATGCATATCATGTGCTTCTAGTTTTCTATCTCCATCACAATTCACTTGCATTCTAAAAACAGAAGGGTTTTTAAACCTTTTTATGAGATAACAAAACATGAGCATAACTGCAAGAAATCAACAGAACTCTCTTTTTCTTTCTGAATTTTTTTCTAACAATTCCCATGACCCACATTTTCTGTCTTACATTTGTGCTGTATTATTCACTGGTTCCTAATTGCTTACATCCTTCCCTCAGGACCTTGTAGCCTGGCACCTTCATTTCACTTTCCACTTAAAGGTTTAGTATCCAAATCCTGGTATGGGTCATGTTGTCTTTCTTATTTTCTTCTATTCTTTCTCTAACCTATGGCATTTCTAATAAATATACACTTGAATGATGAGTGGTTCTGCAGCATAAAAGAAACCACTTTCAAGGTAATGCTTTTATGACTTTCTTGCTAAGAATTTCCTTTTGTGATCTCTTTTGTCAACTAAAGAAATCATTTTAACCACAAATGGTACCACTAGATTTCTGGGGGTAACTAACAGGTTACAGATCCTATCCACTTGATATGACAAACTATTAGTTACCTGCTAGCATCTGAGAGCTCAAAAATATTTTCATCAGAACAATTCTCCTCTTCACAGCTGCTCAAACAGAAAACAAAACAAACCTATAAAATGAGGTTGTGAATAAACAGCAGAAAAGTCGGCTCATGACTCTGCTGATACTTATGAATGTTGTTCTCCTGAATTTCATCATAATGTAGCTAATCTGTACCATAATACTGAGAAATGTCTACAGTATATGCTGTACGAAAAGGAAGAAATATATAACATACCAAGAGGTAGAAGAGAGGCAAAGAAAACCATCCATCTATGTCTCAAGCTACAGATTCCTTGACCTCTTGAACACTTCATAACTACTGGTGGGTGATGGTTGTCTATTGGGAATGCTGGAAATATATTAATATTTCTTCTACAGGCAGAGAGGACAGCCAAACTCCAAGCAAGAAAAGATTGCATCAGATATTCATGTTTAATCCTAAATCAAGGTCTTTTTGAGAAACATATTTTCAAACTGATTATTTTTCCTGGGTCAGAAAAAGTAGAAGACCTTCTGTTGTTTGGACATGAAAAGGTACAACAAATATGACTCAGAGCAAACAAAAATATATCCTTTATATATACATAAAGTCAAGAGTATGACTTTCACAGTCATAAATACTGAATTAATGACACCTCAGATTTACCTGTACATCATATGTTTACAACTATAAAACGCCCTGAAATTGGCCCATTATTCATTTTTATTTGCTACATTTTCTCTAAATTACATACAAGGAAATTGCTTGCAATTTTAATATTGCAAAACCATGGTGTTTGACTACATATATATTTTTTTCCATATCGCAGTCAGCACATACATCGTTTAATAAATCAAGTGTATCTATTAGGCTAAGGGTTTAAACATTTGTTTAATGAAGGACCATTAAATATACAAATCAGGGTTGCATATGCAGGTCTAGAATATATAAAATTAAGTATGATATATTAAAAAAAAAGGGCAATGCAAATGCACAGAATACCTTATATAAATAAAACATTTCAATTCTAGGCAAGAAAAATCATACAACACTACTGATTATTCCAAGGATGTGCTCTGAGAAAGCAATGAGCGTTCAGGCAACTACAAAAGACCTTTGAACAACTCAGCTGAATTTTTAACATGTAGACTACATGGATAACGTTTTTCAGGATCATGACCTCAGATACACAAGAGCTGGACCCACTGAAGCTAATTGAAATTCCTTTCTTCTACCTACCTATACAGAAGCAATATGGTGTGTATTTAAGGTTAAATAGATCATCACTTGAAGTCAATAGCAGTTCACTCATGTAAAAAGGACGCATATACTCAACTTTGTAAAAATTGTACAGCACAAGTGAGACTTACAGTGCTGCCTTGCAGATAAAGTGTTCATGTTTTCATTTCTTAAAACAACTAAACTTCAAATGTTTAAAAGGTTTACATTAGGTGGCTTCATCAGGAAAATACAGCAGATGACCAGGAGGCCAGACAGGTGAAAGATCAGTGTCTGATGAAGAGCTGTTGAAGGACGATGGGGACATGACCAGGCAAGAGGACTGTAGATTTAAGTAGGAGGAAGATACATGAGGACTCCAAAGTGTAGAAGAGTCTTGAAAAAGAGACTGCAGCTCAGTTGAAAATGTGGGATTACGTATTGGGGAAAACGGAAAAGGAAGTCAAAGATAAAAGAGTTGATGGCATCAGTAGGTAGAACAGAGCTACAAAAAGCATCAAAATTTAAGGGATGGAGGAGGAATGGTTCTACTTTAACCTGATCAGCTTTCACAGTCCCAAGGACAAGAAGGTTAACACAACCAGCAGTTGCAATTTCTGCAGAGGCAGAAATTTCTGACTTGGGGTCATATCTTCTCAGAAGTACCCTGCCATCTTCTCTTCAATCCCAAATCTATATCCTGCCACTCCTTCTAGTTCCTTCTTGCCACTAGCGGAGCTCAGCCCTATTTATTACTATTCTTATTTTTCAGTTGTGTTTGAAAAGATCCACTGTTGTCATAAGAGATCTTAGCAGCAGGTGATGTTGAAGTTTGAACAGGGTTAGTAGGCTATCTCTTGCCAAGTCAGGATTGTAGTCTAGGATTCCTCTAGTCTGCTGTAATAATTGCAGGTGAAACCTAAATAACCGAGCATGTATCTCATTCCACACTAATGATGATAAACATAGAGAATGACAATCTTATATTGCTAGAAATCAGTCATTTTGTGCAAATGTTGTGAATCCAAAAGTTTTAGTTTTGCTGAGGAACCCTGCTTGTTGTCAGAATGATATGGCATAATGGAGTTTGTTTGCTATTAAAAACCTAAATTCAGTAGCTCACCATTAGGAAGAGTACATGTACACAAGTTGTTATCAAGAACAATGAGACTGTGATATCACCATTGACAAGTTAGGAACTGGTCTATTAAACTTGCTGAACCTTAAACAATTTGTATTATAATACTATTCTGAACATCTGTGGTGCTGTGTAATAGTGATTACAATGAAAAATCAGTGTCAGACTGAGCTCCCAACTGACTGTACAGATGTCAGAGCAATGCTGGGAGGGTAAGTTAATGTTAAAGTATCACTCAAACACTGCATTGAAGACAGCCGTATAAATCTTCCTAAAAATACAGCAATTTTGTCTTCAGAGCAAGTCTGGACAGTGTGCAGTAATAAAATATGAAAATACCCACTGAACATTAGACACTATGTAAAATAACATGCTTTCCCTGAGTAGAATTTATGCAACAGACTAATGGAAGAGAGAGCTGTGGAAATAAACCAATGTGTGACAGGGTAATTAAAGACATTATCACAGTACAAACATACTGGGGAAATAAATAAGGGTTAAAAAGCTGGCCTTAATTCTGCTGCATAATCATTTAAGGATGAGATTTTGAACTCAACATGCTTTTAACATATTGAAATGTATATACAAAAGTGATGGAAACACATTGCAGACTATATACAGCTGTAATGACTAACAACATATGAAATTTTTAAAGCATAACATAGATCTCTTTCTATGTCAAAGCAGGATCGATTCTATCTGTGTCACTCCTGACAGATATTTGTCTAACTGCTTCTTAAAGGCTTTCAGTGATGGACATTCCTCCCCAGGCAATCTATCCTCACATTTCCCTCACTGTCCTCACTGTTCAAAAATTCTTCCTAATATATAACTCGAATCATCTTCAATGCAATTTAAATTCCTTATTTCTTTTTCTATCCGTCACAAACATGGACAACAGATTGTTCCCTGCCTCTTTGCAGCAGCTTTCTATGTATCTGGACACTGTTATCTTGTCACACTCAGTCTTGTCCTCCTTAGGTTAAGCAATCCAGTTCATTCACTGTGTTCTCCAAGGTCATGTTTTATAAACATCTGACACTTCTTGTTATAATCCTCTGACTAGCTCTAATTGGTCCACATTTTTATGAAGCATGGTACGTATAGCTGGATCTAATATTCTAGCTACAGACCACAAGCTGAAGAGTACTGCTCTAGCCAAGAAGAACAAAGGGTTACTTCACATGAAGCAATTAAATAAAGTATGTCTGAAAGAAGTTAACTACCATATAGTAATTTTTAATCTGGCAAATAGGTTGGGGGGGGGTTAAGTCTCGAATTAAATAAAATGTTTTTCTTTTGAAACTGTGCTTGCTTAATTGCAATTACTGGTATATTACATAGTTGTAGAGCGAAACATACCACCAGTGATATATCGTTCACTCTAGCCCCTTCCTTCGGGACATTCAAGAATGGCAGCTACAGTGAATAGACTTATAGTTGTGCTAAAAAGCTTTTGGCTATTGAGCCATGTTAGCTGTCATCTCAAGTGAATCCCTTCAATCAACATAATAAAATATGTTATCAAAATCCTGTATGATTAATTCATTGTAATCTATCAAACCTGAAGGAACTATTAGGATGGGAAAGTAATGGATTCTTTTTATTATTGTTACCAGAGTCACAGCTGTTTCAAGAAGAATGAAGAAACAATAGGGCAGGTCGTACGCTGCACTACACAAATTTATACTTGTTTGAGGATTTTTCCCTCAGGGTTAACTAAAGGTTGACTCCGGTAAGAAGGAATTTGGCATTAGGAAAATAGAGGCACTTCCTATTTGTAAAAGCAAATCTGTGCACAGAATTCCAGGCAAATAAAGAGGATATAGTTTCTGAAGCAAAGGAGCTCTATATATGTTACAGTACTTTGGATAGGACCAGCACTATGTACTGAAGAATTACTCCAAGCCTTCAATAAATATTTACTCTGCTGTTTAATAAAGATTGAATAACCCTTAGAAATTGACAGTCACGTGATTGAAATAACATTCCCACAGAAGTACATAGCCCCCTCTTGCAGAAAGAGACTCTGTATTGTAGTAAGCTTTTGCACTACCTTCTTTGCTTTTTCTGGGTGGCTGGGACAAGCATTGGAGAGCACAGAGCTGCAGAATGGCTCAGAATCGCCAAACTAAAAACCGTGTATTATCTTTCCTTACTTCTTCCAAATAACATTTCTGTGACACCAGAGTAGCTGCATTTCCACATTATTTTTGTCCTGCCTATTCTTTCTCAGATTCTGAACTGAAGTATCTCCACATTGGCTTATGTTGGCTGTACTACACCTGAGGTCAGAGTGCAGCACATCAGTGCTCATTTTCAGTCAGCTGTTTCAGCTGTTGCCTGTGTTGAGCTGAGGATGCCACATTTCCAATCATGCTGTTAGTTTTTTAAGCCAGCGGTTTTCCACGATTAATGTCAGCTGGTGGCTGGGTTACGTCCATGCAGGGTGTGTCTCACATCCACCATCTGCACCTACTGTACCGTCTGTGATTGCCAAACATCAGGGTCCTTCCAGCCTGTGTTCCTGTTGGTGTGGACACGGCCCCTGCCAGCGTTGCAGTCACCCTCACCCTCCCTCGCAAAGCACCTCACTCTTGCCGCTCCTTGGCAGACACAGGTTAACCGGGAGTGAGAGCTCTGCGTTCACTTCAGCTTCACACTCACATCTCTCTATGCTGAGATTTCGACAGGCTCCACTAAATGTGGTTCTTACTACTCTGTCATGAAATGTTTTGCACACTCAACCCCTACAGGGGAAAAGGGACCAATAAGTCTCAGATGACAAGCTTGCAAGGGAGATAATGTGATTCATAGTCAATAATGATGGAGATGGCTTCACCCCCTTTCCTGCAGCACTGTAGTATATGTCCTTAGGAATTTTTTACGCAGCTCAAGCATATGAAACTGAGGTACCTCGATAAATTCCTTGATAAATAAGTTATCTGCTCATGCATTCTTTGCACGTACCTGCAGTGAAGGGCTTTCATTCTCCCAAGAACACAATAAAGCTAAAGACAAGCACTTGACATTTTGTTTCTTAAAACATTTTAGGAAGGAAGGAAGGAACAGTCCAGAGATATTAACATGTGCTGAGCGTGGCATACGCTTTTACTATTATTCTACTAGTTTTGTGTTTATTCCTCATTGAAAAAGGTCTATCTTCACGGTCTCTAAAATGTGGTAAACGGGTGAATCTACAGGAACGTTTTGATTTAGATGAGGAGTGCAATTTTTCAAGTAAATACCTCCTTTGTTCCCATTTGCTGAGATTTGAGTCATATCACTGAGTGGTCTTGGAGCTTATGAGCTGGATTCCTTTCAAATGAAAAATAAACCAGAAGCAAAGCTCCAGGAGCAAATCCAATGCACTCTGGCTGCTAATGGGCATACAGTTCACTGGAACTGCCAAGAATTAATATGAAATATCTCCCCCTCCCCAAATGTAGACGTCCGCACCAGCTGTTTTGTTCTATAGATCTACTATCATGCTTCAGTACATCTAACATAGACAGAGCCATTATGAATAATTCAGCCTATTAATAGAAATAAGAGAGTTTTCTTCTTAAGTTGTATTCCACAGTGTGTATTTGTGTGTATGGATTTCAGACAGGCTCCCTGTGGCAATATTGTACAGAGTTAGTAGGCTCTTCTTTAGCATATGACCAAGATACATGGGTTAGTAATTGGTTTAATTATAACATCTAGAGTGATTTTGAAAGACTTCAGTCATGATTATGTCTCCTTCACTCAGTAACATTAAAATAAAATGACACTATGATACAATGCTAGGAAATGCACTGATAAAAATTATGCTTCTCAAACGAGTATCTACAAAAGGTTCTTAAGCAGTCTATAGAAACACAGTCTATTCTAACTTCAGTTTATGAAACATTTTCATTGGATGCCCATAAACCTAACTTCACTATTTTCTATGGTTCTTAAATTATGTTTCTTCACCTGCATCATTGAGTTGTGAAAGACGCTATAAACTGAGGGAAGACATCTTGTAATTTATAATCCTGATCTCAGTTGCAAGACTGCTTACTATCATTGTAACTTAAAATGATTCTTTACTAGTCTCAGTCTTACTCTTCACTGCAACAAAATCATGAACTATTAATAGCAAAATAAACTGAAGCGTCAAGGCAGAACCAAAATGTTGATGAGTTTAACACATTCTTCTAACTCTCTGATAAATAAAGCCCTTGAAACTAAATCTCTCAGATACGTAGTTTACATCAGTAGCCTGTAAAATGAGCCCCATAAGTGTTTGTGGGATCTGCCTATTTGGGTTTAGGAGCATGATGAGTTTCTACACAAGAAATCCGGCTGAGTTAGTCACATGCTGAGACATTTACAAGGGCAGATCCCAGATGAGGAAAACTCTACAAGACAGGAAGCCTGAAAAAATGATGCTGGATCCATTTCTGAGGGAAAGCATTTAGGAGCTGTGGAATCAATCAAGTGAAATCACACTAGGAGCCAAGATAAATGTATGCTGTTTTCCTTTGATTACAGGTTTTCACATTCTAATCATTTCAAAAGTAAAAAAAAAAAAAAAAAAAGAGTAAAAAAAAATTCACAATTTTAATTTATCACAAATTGCGAAATTATTTTGTGATAGCAGGTTAAACAAAGTCCTGTGAGAGCCCTCTAAAGTAGAAGGGATTGCAGTTCCTCCTTAAACAGAAATACACGATCCTGGGAAAAGTCAGCTAGGTGACTGTTCTGTGATCTTTAGCTGAACATGCAGAAATGTTAACATTGCCCTTTCTACTTCTGCAGACCTTCAAATACAAGAAGGAAGTGGTACGCAGAGTGCCAGAAGCTCTGTAAGGACTTCGGTGAGACCTCGTCAATTAAGGGCTTTAAATGTCAAAAACAATATTTTTAACCCAATCTACAAAACCAGTCAGTGAAAAGAGTGGGCAAACTTACTAATGTCCAGTTATGCAGAGTAAATAAGTTAAGGTTCTTTAAAGGAACCTTTCATTCTACTTTTTGATGTAAAAACCCCCCAGAGCCTGGGTAGTAAAAGGTCCTGCTGAAAACAAGGAAGTCAGTGTGCACAGGCACGCTTCATTTTAGCGCGTAAGTGGGATTTTTAAAAGGTTAATGTTGCTGAAAAACAAACAGGGTATTTTCAGCAACATTTTCCATGGAAGGAGAATCTCATCTGAAAATGCACTCATAATGACAATGTCAATTAAAGGAATTCACAGGGATTTTTCAACTGCTTTAAACTTTCTATTACTCTCTTGCAAGCCTTCCTTTTCTCTGTGAGCTGTTTCTGGATAAATCCCAGCCTTACCAAGTCAGTGGCAAAACTCATCAATATTTCACCTTTCAAAGTTTGTCGCAAGCTTTCACAAATGGAAAAGATGGTTAATGGTGTTCAGAGAAGGCAATGTGCAAATTTCCACACACTGTATGAGAAACAGAATTAAGTAATTACTCTTTTCCCTATTTTTGGCACATTTTGAGGGCATCATTTTTCTTGATTTATTCTTCAGTACTCATGCAAATTCCCAGCCATGGTATAGTTTCCCTTCTTTGACAATGAGCTAGGGAAATGACATGCATAACATTCAGATCAGGACACCAAATGACATAGCAAGTACTCTTACAGCTTTGACCTTCAACTCCTTTTCCACACTGACTCACACGTTACATTACCCATCAGGCAGCAAAAAGCACTTTGCTGGCAAAAGCTGCTTTTCACTTATGGTCAAAGTGGTGAAACTATCCTAGCTAGAAGGACTTTTTTTTCTTTCCTTCCTTATGATAAATGCCAAAGAAAAATGAACAAAAAGGGGAACAATTTCTTAGTAAGTACCTAATTTTTGACACATTTTCTGCCTGATTGAACGGGAGGCAGGATAGTGGCAAATTTAAGAGCAAACTTGAAAATAGTCATTGCATCAGTTTGCTGACCAGTTAGTTTGGCAGTGAGTGACCTAATTTGCTCCCTAAGACTCTCTTCTGTTTGATATGGCAAGGAAAGGCCTGTGTGTTAAAATGTGCATCTCATTACATTATGCAGCACAGGCCCCCATAATGTGATGAGATATGACATGAAGTTAAAGAAAAAAGTCTTTTGTGCTTCTGCTAAGACCATACGTTCCAATATTTTAAAAGTCTGTGAACACAGGTGCCTCAGAAGTCACACCGCTCTCTTAGAAAGGCACTAGTACTCCACTGACAGAAATTGTCCTCCTAATTCTGGCCTTATCTAACTCTCAGTTTTCATTTTTAAACCATTCCTTGTTTAGTGCCCGGTCCATATCAAAGGGAAAGAAATCGCTCATTCAAACACAGTTAACTGTCTTTATCCCAAGAATGAAAGACTCTGTGTCAGTCCCACGATTGATTTAAAGTGGGCAGAGACCCACTGACCTCAGATTAACAACAGCTAAAGACATGGCCCTCTCCGTTTCATGGCCTCAACTTCCAAAGGTATTGTTCAGGGCCGGATTCTGATGCTGGTTATTCTGCTATAAATTGAGGATAATTCAGCTGAAATCAATGTAACTTAGACTTGCATCGGTAAAGTTAAGACTTACCCTGCATCTTCAGTTTTACTCAGGGGTTAAACTCCTACTGCCTCAGAGCCAATGGGGAGTTACCTAAAGACTGGCAAGGAAAACTGTGCTAAGAAACTCCATATTTCGTCTTCTGGGAGATTTGCCAAGGATCTCATGTAATTTCTTATTTGTTCCTCCATCAGGTGGATAAAGCAAGATTTAGGCTTCCAGCTCAGCATACAACTACTTGTACATACATTTTTCTGGATGTCTTTTCAGCACAAATAGCACATGTGTTTATTTAATTGAATGGGGCAGGGACGGGTTTGAATAGAGAGCTGGACGAAAGCTTGCAGATTTCTATGGAGAGCTCTGTGTGTGCACATGTGCATGTGGGTATGCGAGGCTGAGGGATGGCAGGGCATCCAGGCAGAAGGGAGACTCTACTCTCTGCAAATATTTGATCAGCTGCCTCTCTGCACCCCACGTCTGCAGGGTTCGGCGGAGCCCAGCCACCGCATGCACGCCAGGAGATACCTTCCCTGAGATGCTCTGCAAGGAGAAAGTTGGGGACAGCAGGGCTGTGGGTCCTGCCCCTCCAGCCCACTCTGCTCCTTTCATCCCTTCCCACACACAGGAGGTGGGAAACCCTGTCATGAAAGGGGCCCTCCAAGTGGGGATCAGGAGGCAAAGTGTACTATCCCACCTATTTTCTTTCATTCAAATTGATTGAAAAATCTGATGTGTAAACAGAGCTGAATACTAATCAGGCTGTTATTATAGAACCAGCTCCTGAAGCCTGGACTCAGTCCTTCCTCAGTCAGGGAACATTAACTGAGTGAAATATGAGTAAAGGCTCTCAAAAACCAGTAACGAGTGAAGGCATCATTAGCAGGAGATGCATAATTGATCTCCCTCTTGGGCTTGTCCCCTGCTGCCGCCCACTGCACGGTGCCATCCCAATGTCTGGCCACAGGGAGCTCCGAGCAGAAACCAACCTGGGGCACGAGGCGGCCATAGCTCCTGGATCTGGCACAGACCCTTTACTCCTGCCGTCTGTGCTACCGCCTGGCAAACCACCCCCGCGCAAGCAAAGGGAGATGGCTGGAGGAGCAGTCTGAAGCAATTTCGTGAGGAAAAAGACAACTTCAGATTAAGAAAGCCCTGAAATATCTCGACTGTATTAATATGGTCAGATTGCACTGTGCTAGGATCTGCTGCTGGTTCAGGAGGAGCTTCAGGGTGGCGGAGGTGAAAGCAGTGCAGGAAGAGATCTTTATCTCACACTGTTATTTAGCACCAAAACCCTCAACAGAGTAATGGGCCAGGAGGGAATATTTCATAACACGGTGATATATCTGTTCCATAAAACAAAGCAAGCTACTAACCCACCTTTGCCCTCTGAAGTCCCCCTAATTAAAACACGTTATCCTGGAATGAAGTGATCATCACCAGAGGGAGAGGAGGGTGTCTGACAGAGGCTGCTGTAAATTCCTCTAAGTTATGGCACCGTCTGAATTCTGCATGTGGGAGTTTCATTGAGGGAGTATTTTTCAATCATGATATTATTCTGGTTTGCCTGTGAATGGTGGTGAGTCTTTTCTAGTAGGCTGTCAAGTGACTTCAGGAAGCTGGAGAAAAACCAAATGCAAATAAAATCTAAGCAATCTCTCACTTTCCCCTGGTATATACAGGAGTGGCTTTTCCTTCCAGTCAGTTACGTGTTTATCTTTTCTTCATTCACCCTCTTCTAAAAAAACCACTTCTCTGCTGAGTTCCAAAAGCTCTAACTTCACTCAGCTAATGCCTCATTATATACTGGAGAAAGCCTAGTGTCTGTAGTCCCAGCTAAACTCTGTGTGCTGTTTGTCTCTGGGAGTGAAAGATGAGGCAGAGAGCCATAGATGAAATCCTGGACCCATTAAAAGCAAGAGGAGTTTTGCCATTGACTTGTATGGGGTCACAGTTTTGCCCTGAGTCTTTTATTTCCATCTTGTACAATGTCAGGCAGCCTGTCAAAGCTGATGCCTAGTCAGTTCATTAGGCTGACATGATCAGATACAAATTCACCAAATCTAAACTGTTGGGATCTGCACGGAGTTTAGACCAGAGAAAAGAGCCAATTTTAACACAAAACATTCACACATTTATGAAAGTATGCAAGTAATTTCTAGTATGAATACATGTCTAGAATGCAGCTAACAGTTTTAAAGCCAGTTCAGTTTTGTACAATGACATAAAGTAAGCTGAGGTTGCAAATTGTGAACTATGAAACCTAATTGCTTTCATACCAATTCTTCACAATGCAGCCACCATGATTTGACTGTCGTTACCTCGAATTTACACCAAAGCAGCACGGGACTCTCAATCTTTTCTAGGAGCAAACACTAAGCACACACAAGTAATAAGAAGAGTAATATCTGCAAAGGTTTGGAAACAGTGAATGTTATGTCAGCACATCTATGCATCTTGTTTGGACATAGAAATTAATTACCTGGAATTGACTGACAAAGCAAGGGCAGTTTTCAGATCCTTTGTTCGGTGTAATATACTATTGTAATTACTATTCAAGCTCAACATCTTTTACATCATTTTCATATACTTTGAAATTTTTATTGCAACATCTCAGAAAACACAAAGCTGAGTGCAAATTGTACCGTATGTTTTCCAAATAACAGAATAAAGCCTGAAGTAGATTTCTTTGTTTTAGACTTATGCAACTTCAGTGATGATATCCTCAATCTAGTGAGTATTTTCCTCTTCAGAGGATAACAGAGATTTAACTACTGTAAGTGATATCTTAGCAATAACAGCTCCATCCTGTAGAAATTATAAGAGCAAGGGAATCTCTAAAACCTGAAGATTTAAAGCAGCATTTTATTTTAGCACTTTAATCTACCTCCTGCTTTTCCACTCTGAACCAGCAAAATAAAACCAGACATTCCCCAGCACAGCTGACAGAGCAGCTCTGAAGAAAGTCTGAATTTTGGAGGATGTATCAGTACAGGATGTTTTAATAAAGCTGCAAACTTCAGTAAAGGTGAGATGAAACTTTTCACAACATCGTCAGCCTTGATACAGCCCCAGCACGTGGTCCTGTGTCGGGCAAAGCTACTGACTGAGGTGAGTGGGGGCTCGGACTGGAGAGGGTCTGCCGGGTTTGGGCATACTGCCAATAAATCCACATAATGCTGAGAGGCTAAAAGCCTGAGCGTGTTCACATTTACCTTCATATTAAGCGTGAGTAATTGCCTTCCAATGAGTGGAGCTGCATGAATGTAAAACTAATGCAACAGGGAAGACTTTGTCCGTAGGATGGGGAAGACTGCTCATATAGAATAATAAGCCCCCACTGATTGTTCCTGTATTTTTAGAACTGAACTTGGGCTGAACCTCTCTCAAGCTTACAAAACTTTCTGGTAACTTATGTGCAGGCCTCTGCATTTTTGGCTCCTGGCCTAGATAAGGACTGAAAGCACAAATAATCAGTCTAAGTGCTGTCCTCACAGTGTTTCCCACTCAAATGAGAGAGGAAGCAGGGGGAATCTCACCGACCTGCCTGTTTTCAGATGACTTCCAGCCCTGTTTCCAGACCTGTGGGGTCTGTCAAAAAACCCTGCAGTGGAGTGCAGCCTATTCCACTTCTCCCCACCTCCTGCATCAGCTGCTGCTTCTCCAGCAGCCTCTCCAGGGGTAGCTGGTGGGGCAGGGACCTGCTCTCTCTGTATGGACCATGGGTCTGGTCTCGAAGAATGCCCCGTAGACATCCCGCATATCTGACATGACTTCAGTGAAATATTCTGCTTGGCACCCATCCTGTCACACATCACTGAGGTCTCAATCTGAGTTTGTTCAGAGGAAATAAAAGTATGTACTTGTGCACTGTTCTAAGCCAAATCTCAGCTACGAGGGCTTTCAATAATTGTCCACAAACTTTTATATAGTCTGCTTTCTCCGTGCCAAGAGTTTTTAATTCTTTCCCCTATGTACTTTCCCTTCCAATCCCTTTCTCTCCCAGTTTGAAAATTGCATCTTATATGTTTTATTTATTTTTTTATTTTTATTTTTTGTTGGTGAAAGCAGAGTTTCAGGGAACATGGGATGCACGCTCTTACAGGAAGGCAGGCATGGCTAGTGCAGAAAGTCAAAACAATCAGGGTCAGTTGGAAGTCCTGAATGTGCCTCACTGGTCTCGGCCACAAATCCTAAATTCTGGTCTGGGTCCCCTCTTTTGGTCCATCCAGGAGAGGGGGCTGTGGGAAGAAATCCTGTTCACCAGGAGGCCTCAGATGAGCGGAGACACCACTGCTGCTGCTTCTCTTCCCCACAGTTCCTGCATCAGCCACCCTCCCCTCACCCTTTCCCACTGTTTTCTCAAGACTTTTGCCCCCCAAAAATACAGAAGATGCATATCATACTTTGTGATCTGTTCTTCTGTCTTGTAATCTCCAAGGAATTTACAAACAAAAACAGTAGTTGCTTTCTAAAAGACAGAAAGATGCATCTTTCACACAGGCACATATACCTGTGCCCATCAATTAACTTTTGGGGTCTCCTAAATCTGTAATAAAACTGCTCTATATGGTAATGCAGTTAGGGTGATAGAATTGCTAAAGTTGGCTCTAATGATTAAATTATAAATACTTATGCCCAAGAACAACCCTTTATTAGGTTATTTGTACAGGTTACGCAGGTCTGCGTGACCTGTACATGTACAAAAAGCTATTCAACACTTTGGTCATGTAGTTTGTGTTGGAGAAGACCTGTTGGTTTCACACAGCCACTGATTAATGTTTATGTCACAACTTTAATTTTTCTTCTACCTGGCCTGCCTATATTTTCTTTTCAAACCTGTTTTCTGATCACGCTGCTGGCCTCAAGGTCCAGAATACTGCTAGAGGCTGAGGCCAATGCAATTATCACTGCACGCTATTTCAAGCATATGTTCATTATCACTGTTTTGCACAGAGCACACTTGATGAGAACCAATTGATTTTATAGCACCAACTAAGGCATGATACAAATGTCTCTCAATGGCAACAACTGCTGGGTGAATTCTTTTGCTGATTAATAAATTGAGTTTCAGGAGGGACACTATTTGTCATTCACCTACCACTTTTTGCCCACTCCCCCAACAAAAAGAGAAAGTGCAAAAAGATTTTTTAAAAAGCCCTAAAACTTCACTGCTTTTCATTAAAAACAACAGCTTTGTTATAAACTAACTCAAATTTAGAAAGAAAAACTTTAAAGGCATTAAAACCAAAGCATTTGTTTTCAGGAACAAATTAAAGTTCACCTAAAATGAGTAATGGGCTTTCCCTCCTCCCCTCCACTTCACTGTGTCATGGAAATTCTGTTTTTTAGTTTAGTCTGGAAATGTTTTTTCTTCATTACTTCAGTTTAAATTTTTGATTCATCAGGCTTTGGTTTTTTTTGTTTGAAGTTGCCCTAATATTGCATCCTTTGCTTGAATTTTTCCCACCAAAATACATCTACTAGTTTTAAATTGCTAAAATGTATTCAGTGTTGTAACACATTTACTTAAACATACCAGATGGTAAGTTAGATTCCCCCAAAATCTATACTGTTTTAATCTCTGTGTAACTCCTTTCCTTTTGGTGTAGTTCCTCTAGGTAGCGTGTCAGGAGTAACATAAGTGTCAGGAATAACATCAGGACTCCAAACCCCCTTTTCTTTGATGCCTGCCTCTAACCTCCCTTAAGAGTGGTACTTCACAAAATGATGTTGACTGGGGTTTTTTAGAATCATTATAATACCTGGGTGTAGCAGTGTTGTCCACAGTAGATATTCTGTGGCTGGCACTTCATTATTAGCATTTTGATTGCACCAAATTTATCTTGAGATGAAAAGTAAACATCATTATCCTCACTGGAACGCGGTATACTTACTTTGCTCTGTAATTACAGGTCTGATCATTACCATTGCCTTTCTTCAATGACCCAGGAGTAGTAGAATATGGAGGTAGGATTAGAGTAATATGTGATTGATGATGGCTGCTTTCACTACATTATGTGGTATAAGTGAGCACCTAACAGATGGATTTCATCACTATGTAACATATAAATTCCAGTATATGATAAATTTCTGTACCTCCAGTGTACTGCAATATTCTTTACAAAAATAATGTATTATTCTAGTCAGAACATTCATTAGATTACAGTTTATGCATTTCATTATACAGAAGAGTCTTTTCATCTTATAGTAAATGCTTTTTAAAAAACTATTATTATATAGTAAATTGGTTTGATTATTTTTTAATGTTACCAGATAACCTAACAAATAATTTTGGGTTAAAAATGCAGAGATAGAGAAGATATTGTTAGGCTTTTCATGTTCTCATGGCTCAGAGATGACTGTCTGACCTGAGAGCTTTTCAAGAATTTTTTACTATTAGTTGTTACACACAAGTAATTTCTGTTTTGCCTAATTATAAAGGACAGATCTTGACCTCTGCTCTGGGACGACCAAATTAACTAGACAGCTGAGGATTCTCCCAATGAAACAGCTTTTATAACCCAAGGTTGCTCCTAAGCTCTGTTCTGGTTTAAATATCTGTACTCAACTCTTGAAAGATGGATCAAAGTTCTTTAGTAGAAGAAAAGCAGACTCTGTGTTCTCCAATCTGTTTCCAGACTGTGTGTATAGATTAAAAAATGCAATAAATACGTATTAAAAATTGTTAAAACAGCATATTTACTGATCTGCCAAGATCTGATCGCTAGCAGTGTCATTTAAAACTATCCTACTTTGTTACTTTAAAGAGCTTTTAATGTGTAAAGAGGATCATTCAAGAACTGCCCTTTGAGGTACCACTTTAAGGAAAAAAATAAATTTGGTCAGCCTATTTTTAAGATTTCCTGTATTAATGGCTCTGTACACATCATATTTTTACACAAGTGAATCCTTCCCCTTTTTAAAGAGACATAAGTTTGGTTTCCCTTGGTTCTCTCATACAAGCCCAAAGTCTTACAAACTCTCTTCATTGTGTAACCTTCTTGCAGACTGTAATGACAGGATCAATATATTCAGTAGCCATAAGAGTAGGTCTTTTAGTTCAAGCTGTAGAAATACGCACAGTTACTGCTCTAGGACTTCCTTAGGTCTGAGTACATTAAGAAGTTTTTTTAACATAAAGACATTATTGTCCTTATTTTAGCAACTTCAAAGCAATCTTCAGAGTACCCCAATGAGAAACATCAGGCCAAAGCACCGTTAAAACTGGAAAAACAATTGTATTTTGGTCCAGCAAACTTCTACATTAGGCCACACAGAGCAGAAGTTCCAATTCATTACTCAACGTAGACTGAGACAGGAGCTGTCAGACTTTAGTACAACCAGAAAGGTTCTGCTAAATAATAATAGGGACTACTCTGGGATGACTGGGTAACTTGTCTGAAATAGCTATTCACATCAGCTTGTTCTTCTCTTCATTAGTCCCCATCAATCTTGAGAAAAAAGTAGGCAAGCAGACAAAAGCCTACTTTTGATCTAGCCCAGCATCAAGAGAGACAGATCCACCCTCACCTCCCCAGGTATCTTTACCAGAAAAAAAAATGACTGAAAAAGAGCAGGGGACCATTGGCAGGGCAGAATGCAGGTCAGCATGCTGTGCAGCACAATCCGGCCCCCACAGGCCGGCTATCTTTGTGACCCACGGACCCTTCCTATGCAACCTGAGCAGCAGGGGTACCTCGCAATTTAACACAAAGACAGACACAACCAGAGCACACGATGTTGCAGAAGCCGGGAAGAGTTCCCAAGTCTGACAATACAGCCCTGCTTTTTATATGCAAAGGAGTCACTGATGTGATAGGATACCACATATTTAAGTTAACTGGATTTTCTTTATGTTTCTAAGAAACATATTTTATAAGTGTCTTTAAATGAACCAAAGTTCACACTGGAGTAAATTTTACTGCTACTAATACTTCTACATGCTTTACAAAGTGGTGATATAATCCAGCATAGTGTCTGAGTCCCTTCTGAGCTTAATCAGAAAAGACAACCTCAAGTGCTTACATGTCCCCTTAATGTTGTTTCTTTTACAGCCCTTACAAAGCTCTTATGACCATTAGAAATTCTACACAGAAACCTTGCATAGATTTAAGCTACTTTTAATGTACTCAGAAAAAATACACAGGCATCTTTTATTCCTCCAGAAAATGAATCCATAAGTTGTTCCTGACTTTAGCTGACCTTCACGCAAGTGTTTCATGATCAGTATGGAATGTGGGATGTCTATGTCTGTAAAATGCTTTGTTTGAAAATATAGTCCGATAACATTGATTTATGGTGATGTCTACTCTCTAAACCCTTATGGACACTGCGTTTAGAATGAATGAAATAGTGACAGTACATCACTATGTGAGGTGAGCAGTCTTGAAGCATGAATCACAATTACACATGTCTAAGTGGAGTCATTTTAGAGACATTAAAGTTCAGAAACGCAATTTACATTTCAGAATTTCTTTGTAAACAAATGGTTTATTACTGGCTTCAGCATTTATATCTTCTGCTTGTGTATTCAGTGTTGTAAAAAAGTCAAGAATAGTTTAAGAGAAGTTTCATGGTGAACAAATAGATTTTAAAATGGCAGTGAAAATTAAGGATTTTATTTGCAGTTATGCATGTTATTAGATTGGCTAACTGCAATATCCTGATGTGCACTGTAAAAATATACAAGATATTAATGCTGAAAACTGATAAATCTGGGAGTTAAAATTGAGATTTATGTCATGGAAGGTCATTATTTATTTCTCTGCAGATGTATGTCTCTGATAATTGTATTAGAATTTTTTTTTTAAAAGAGAAACCATAAGATACATTGCCCTAAGTTCCCTCAGCTTTCACAGCAGGCATCAACAGGGTGAAATCCTAATAACTGATGAGTAGCTCTCCACTATATGTCCCAAGAGAAGGAACAGAAAAAAACCCACTAGTGTTACACTGCTGTCTGAAGGCCATTTAAAAGCAGCTTGTTAGCTGAACTGAGCAATAGAAAAGCTTGCAGTTAAACTTTTTTGCTACCAGGTGTTCCCACTGCAGTGGTAAACTCTTAAGTGGTTTAACCCATAACAGAGACATAACAAAATGTGGTGATACAAAAGGATCAGTTTTTCAGGAATTACCCATTAGATCGGAATTTTACAAATACACTGCTATAAGTATAATAGTAGTGTTTTATTTGTGGAAGGTATGGGAGGATGAGATTCAAAATGTGATATGCAAACACACTGTAAACAAATCCAATCCCGCAAAATCTTGCACACATGGTTAATCTTGCTGAGAGTCCACATAATGAAATCAATCAAAAAGTATAAAGTTCAAGCATTTCTGTTCAATTTTTCAGTCCAAATTTAGAAGAAAAAAGAATAACATTCATATTTGATTCTACCAAGATATACACAACCTATCGAATTTGCAAGAATCTGTCAACATCTGCTCATAAATTGTTCTTCTAGACGGCTGGATGAAAGAACTAGAAATGGGTAGAATCAACACAGGCTTCCCAAGGCCACCTTGTGTTCTGCCCTGTCTGAGAAGACAAATACATGCTATGAATAATCACTTGTTAGACTTCAGCTCAAATTTTTGTGTTTTTCTATGCAGTCCATAGTCTATTTTCAACCCTATCTATAAAAAAAATCCCAGCAGGCAGTTACTACAGACCAGACATGAATGCCCTGCCTATGAGAGCGAATTATAGTTCCCCACTGGAATGTCATTTCAGTTTCATTCTTTGAAATACATTATAGGTGACTCTAGATTGATGTTAGATGGAATATCATTATATGATAAAATAAGGACTCTAAAGATATTATATGTCATTTAGTATGAAATTCTTACTCAATCTTCAAAAGAGCTACTTTTTTTCAGACTCCAGGCTACGGTGCCAGTAGAATTTTTGATGGACTACTCAATGAAAATCCTAGTTATCTGGTATGATATGAGAACAGTACAGTGTGAGAAGTACACCACCGGTAACCAATACAAGAAACTTGGCTTCTTCCTTCACTAAAAGTGGAACATAAAGCACAGTAATTTCATGAACTCTGTCTTTGCACGCAATTTTTAACATGTTTTGAGTCTTTGGACTGGGGCTGTTTTGACATTGTTTTTTGGGGAATGACGTTCTTGGCTAGAGGACATAGAATGCCATGCAAAAAATAGGCATAATTTATCACAGAGGACATTCTTTTCTTCCAAACATGCTCTTACCTTTCCTCTTCCTCACATGGAATCTCTTAATGCTTTGTTTAAGATCATTAAGTGAGTACATAGGACACACTCTCCTGTTTTCTATATATTTATCTTTGACCCTATCACAGGTCATACACTTAATGCCAAAGTTGATATTCCTTGTAAAAAGTGTCAGGAGGTTCTGTACGTTCAGCCTGAAGGAAATCAATTTTAGATATAAATGGGAATGTGTCAGCTGTAAAATTTTATGCAGTAAGTTGGATATGTTCTGTTTAAAGTCACTTTAAATGTACAACAGCAAGGCTTACTGCAAGGGGAACTAGAAAGTTGTGTAATGAAAAGAGGAAAGACAAGAGAAGAGAACACAAGCTTGGAACATAAATGTCCTTATCTGAATTTATGTTTCAGCTCCCCAGCTCCCAGTTATTCAAAAAGTTTTGGGCTTAATATGAAAGAACAAGACAAAGAATGTGGTGGTTTTTAAGTTTTGTTCTTAAAAGTTTTCTCCTTGCTTAGGTCACCAGTGAAAAATATAAGAAAACAAAGTTCAGCCTGATGCCTGCTAGCTCATGGCAAGGAAAATGTGAGTTTCTCACAGTAAACCAGTAATATCATCTTTCACAATCTGATTCTCATTCCAAGGTCTAAATATTGTTTGTCTGTTGACAAGAGAGATAATAAACTGGTAAGATAACTACTGTTTCTGGGCTCTGGTCAAGTGGATT
Source organism: Fregata magnificens (assembly GCA_013389945.1). Taxonomy (NCBI): domain Eukaryota; kingdom Metazoa; phylum Chordata; class Aves; order Suliformes; family Fregatidae; genus Fregata; species Fregata magnificens. The sequence continues at coordinate 49,869 of WAAD01042695.1, forward strand.
ACTCTCTTTAGGGCTTTCTATTGAGACTGACTGTGGTTGCAATTACAGCAGGTGATCTTGAAAGAATGGGTCTTTTGAAAGATTGAGACTGTCAAAGAGTGAGATCTCACACACGCAGAGGAAAAGAAAGAGGATCAATAAGCAACACACACAGGCCAGGAAGACATGTTGTAATTTTAAAAGATGTTAATTAATTTCCAGTAGAAAGAGAAAATATGGAAATTTTAGCCATTGAAAAGCAGCACAAGAAAGAAGTGACATTTTAAATGGAAGATGGATGTGAAAACAGCTAAAAGGGAAAAGAACAATAGCTAAGCATACTTGAAAGTAAATGAGGAGTTTGTTAAAAACATTGGAAGTAAGCAACTTTCCAGATAATTCAGGGAATTTGTCAGACCACCAAGAACTGCAGGAACAGCACAGAAAACAGAGTGGTTTTCTTTGCATTGTGTTTTAAACCTAGAATATGATATAAAGATCCCATTCAGACATAGATCAGGTTTCTTGGCATGGTCTTGCAGTCTGTTGAAAGGCAAAGGATGCTTTTGGCAGCCTCTAGCTTCAGGGGTGAGTCACCGTATCCCTAATGGGTAAGCTTGAGCAGTATCAGCGTTTCTCTAAGTTGTGTCACAGCCACCTGCCCTGCCTGCAGAGCCAGGGCTGCTCTGGCCATTCCCACCCTCCTTTCCATGATGCAGTTGTAAGACCGCGATGCTGGGAATCCCCCAAACCCGCCCACTGATCAGGGGGAAAGCGCAGCCTGCTTGAAAAAAAAATGTACATAGAACTATAACAGACTTTTCTTTTCTCAACATTTGTGTAAGTATATGTCAACCAAACACTATTTATTTCAATACCAAAAATGCCTCCAAGTCTATGTCCAATGAATGACGTAATTTTATTGCACTAAAAGGAGTTAGGAGTAGCCAAACCGATGGTAAGTAAACCCACCCGATTACAGACAAACCTGTACGGTAGTTTCAAAACACTGAACCATGCTGTACAGCCAAGCACTATGATTCACTAATCACCCTCCTTTATACTCTAATCAAAGCAAATACAGCCGTCTCAGCTTATTTTATCCAAACACTTAAAGATTTTCTTCCAGTTAGAACCTCCTTATGCAAGAATTTAACACAATTATTTCTCACAAGTATCCCAGTCATCAGTTATTTCAGTGCATTAATAACCCGAATAGAGTTTTCTGTTAACATAGTAAGAGCCATAACCCAGCTTAATAAACCCTTTTGGGGGAGTTACTTAGCTCAGAACATGGTTATTACTTCACCTATTTTTCCTCTGAGCAAACCCATATATCTATCTCATTAACAGCACCATTTAGAGTTCGTTCACATCAACATGTGAAAAAAGTCTGTTTCATTAATGTCAGAGGGAAGTAACAGACAAGAAATGGTACTATTATTATACAAAAACCAAGCATTTGCCTGTATGGAGTGACTTTCATGACAGAATATTCACTTTACAAAGTCTGGTGGATACCATCAACTCTGTAGGGCAACACAGGCTGACCAATTCACCGAAGGTTATGCAGTAAGGAGATGACAGAACCAAGCAGCGTTCCTAGGTATCGTAACTCACGTTTCTTTGCTTCACCCATTAGGCACTGTTTCTCAATTTAATTTACTATTCTCTCTAATACTATCTGGAGTAATCATAAATTAGTGGATAAAACAGAAAACCTGGTTATTTCTTAGCTAGTAATTATGATTTTACTCCATGAACTAGTATGTTAATCAGTTTCCTTTCCCCCAGCTACTTTTTCTTTCATAATTATGCTCATGCTGGAAAATGGTTGGGTTCTCAAATTACTTCAGAGTTTCCCTCCCTTGGGAAGATAGAGTTAGCTATTTGAGGCACTGAGTTTAGTACCACAGTTCTGAATGACTACCTCCATAAGGAGGCTGAGGTCATCATCAGACCCAAGTGTAGGGACAGAGAATAGAGTAAAAATATTCTGCCTCAAATGCAGGTCCACCTTAATCTGCAGCGTAACTATGAACTATTTTTTTTAGCAGCTACCTACTGGAAATTGATGATAGCTGATGTTCTTTTGAGATTAAAAATCAGATTAACTATTATTTTAACATCATTAAAATGATAGTTCAATAATCCGAAGTGCACGGAGCAAATCCCAAAAGGTTTCAGCTCTATATTATGTTGAGTCACGTGTCATGTCCTCCAACAGTAGATATTCCAAATCAGGAATTGACATGCATTTCCGTAGCAACTATAGCTATTGAATTAATTAATTCAAACACACTTTCTTAAATAAAATTTTATTTCAGTGGTGTACCTAGTTTCATTAATTTAGATTGTTTATTGAGATGGCCACAGAAGCCCTAAATAAAGTTCTTGTAAAATCCATAGAAATTTGGAACATCTGTTGTGGCTTTCTGTTATTCTGTAGACTAGCGTTTGTAATGACTACTGTCCTCCAATAATTGTAATTTAAGAAAGATAGTGCTGGTTTTTAAACTATGTTGTAAAGAAAGCATGAATATTCAAACAGTGTCTTACAGCTACCGAGCTTCATGATGTGATCCTGTCATACTGTCAGAAGTTAAATTATTGAAGTTTTCATACAGGATCTACAAGGGTAGTGAACGGCTATATAGGTAATCCAACACATTGAGCTACTTACTCTCTGGTTCCATAAACATGCAAATATAGTAACACTTAGTGGACACTAACACCATCCTGGTACCTTCTGGTGTTTTAGATAAGATGTATAACAAGTATGTAATTACTTAAATTTACTAAATAAGAAACAGCTCTAATGTTTCAGACCTAATGTCCTGGGTATAGTGAAAGTAGTTACTGCTTTGTGCTGAAGCCTAAATCTGTGATTCAAAATAAAGACAGTCATTCACATCTACTGTCCTAAACTATTATGCTGCTTGCTTCAAAACAGTTACTGCAATTTCATTCCCAAAGCAGCTGCAGTTTGCTTAATTTTAAACACAATGGAAATTTAAGCCTTTAGATAATGACTTCACTACAGACACTTGAATAGGGAAAACAGTCTATTAATTTGCTGCAGCATCCTCAGTTCTGCAAAGGCCACAGTTAAAGGACAATTCATTGCAATCTCGATCACTTTAGGAATGTGTGAAGACCAGCAGTTTTATGGAACAGTGCATGTTTTTATGGTAAGAAATGTTAATGGCTGACTCCAAACATAGCATTGATCTATAGATTAATCACGGAACTTGTTATTCTTAACATATATGTTAGCCTCTTTTTTTCTTACAAGCTAACAGGGACCATCCATCTGATTATACTTTATTTTAAAATAGTGCCATTAAAGGTTCAGTAATCTGAAGTATGGACTAAGTCTCAAATGGCCACAATTTTATAGAAGTATAGCTATATACATACATATATGTAGATGTATGTTTTTTAATAAATATATGGACATTCACAGTAGGCATTCCTGGGAGAACTGATATGTATTATTATAGTGGCAATATCATGATTTCATTAGCATGTGTTCAGAAAATGCTTTTTTCAAAGGATAGGAAGGAGAAGTGGAAAACAGAGAAAGTATGTTCTTTCCCAATAAAAGAAAATAAAAAGTACAAATTTAATAAATCAGGATTTAACCCAATGCAAACTTAGATTTTTTAACAAATACGTAAGTGGAATACTGTGGTGGGCTGAGCCTGGCTGGACACCAGGTGCCCACCAAAGCCGCTCTATCACTCCCCTCCTCAGCAGGACAGGGGAGAGAAAATATAACAAAAGGCTCATGGGTCGAGATAAGGACAGGGAGAGATCACTCAGCAGTTACCGTCATGGGCAAAACAGACTCGACTTGGGGAAATTAGTTTAATTTATTACCAGTCAAATCAGAGTAGGGTAATGAGAAATAAAAACTAAATCTTAAAACACCTTCCCCCCACCCCTCCCTTCTTCCCGGACTCAACTTCACTCCTGAATTCTCTGCCTCCTCCCCGCCAGCAGCACAGGGGGATGGAGAATGGGGGTTCTGGTCCATTCATCACACGTTGTCCCTGCCGCTTCTTCCTTCTCAGGGGGAGGACTCCTCACGCTCTTCCCCTGTTCCAGCGTGGGATCCCTCCCATGGGAGACAGTCCTCCATGAACTTCACCGGCGTGGGTCCTTCTCACAGGCTGCAGTTCTTCACGAACTGCTCCGGCGTCGGTCCCTTCCACCGGGTGCAGTCCTTCAGGAACAGACTGCTCCAGTGTGGATCCCCCATGGGGTCACAAGTCCTGCCAGCAAACCTGCTTCAGCGTGGGCTCCTCTCTCCATGGGGCCACAAGTCCTGCCAGGAGCCTGTCCCAGCGTGGGCTTCCCACA
>WAAD01042699.1:9839-54947 GCA_013389945.1 Fregata magnificens
CTTGGCCGGGGGGTTTGTCGGTGTGGCTCGGCCGGGTGGCCGGGCGCGGATCGGCGTGCCCCGGTACACCCTCCGCTTGACCGGAAAGTCAGCTGAATGGTTTAATGGGTTTTAAAGTCTGCAAAGAGATGCGGATCGCCCGTGTTGCAATAAAGCCCTCTTTCTGGAAACTGCTTGTAGGACCGTAGTTCTTTAAAAGTTAAGAATAAAACACACAGTATAAAGGAGCTGTGCGTCGCGGTGGTCTTATCGGCCGTGGCGTAGCAGCCCTGCTGGCCCTACAGACTGTGTTTCTGATGGACGGTGCTAACTCGCTGATAACTAACTCTTCCATAGTAACTTGTTTTATTTAGCTGCTCACCAGAGGCAGGTGGTTTTTCCCTGTTCAACAGCAAAACATCTCCTTTTATCCTGAGATACTTCAGCTTGTCAGTATGCTGATCGGTTTTGCCCAAATGTTAGTCTTTTAAAAGTGTTCATCTTTTTCAAAGGAGATCCACATTTTGTATATTTCAAGTATATTTTCTGTGAACGTGTAAGCATTCATCCTTCATAGGATCTCTGGTGAAGTAGAACGATAGAAGCCTCCAAAAGCGATCCAGAAAAAGAGAAGACAATATTTTCTGTTATGTCAGACTGAGGCTGGGAGTGGAAGAGAAACTGTTTGTATTTCCAAGTTTAATAATTGCAGTTCGCTCACTACCCTAATATTTTGAATGACGACACAGGAAACATAAGCATGACAGTATTACTAAGTATTGTTGCTTGCTTAAACTTAAATCTGTTCAGAGCCAATTTCGTAAATATTTTTGAAAGATGGTTCACTTTTCTAAGGAGCTGTTTCTGAGAGTACGCAGCAGCTTACCTCACTACAAGCTTTTGTTGGACTGGCCTTACTTAGCCTTTTATTTCTACCCTTTTTTTCTCTACCAGGGAGATGAGCTGACCCCAAGTTAAGTCCTCAAAAAAGGTGATCAGGTTTTGTCAAGGTCAGCTTGCTGAACCGGTTTACTACCTGTTTGTGCAGGCACCAGTTCAAGCATATGCAGAGAGGGAACGGACCCCGCAGCCAGGAATGGAGATGAGGGATGGGGAGACGGTAGCTGCTCAAATGTAACTTTTCAGCAATGTAAACTGGCCTGCCTAATCTCTCTTTGAGGATAGGTGTAAAAACCAAAAAAAATAGGCAAGCGAAGGAGTACGTTCTGGCGAAGCGTACAGTTTTCATGAGAGATACTTGTTACTGAATAAATCTGAATAACTGTGCCTCAAATCCTGTGCTTCTAAAAAGGTATGTATAGTTGGTGCAAGTTTTAAAAAGTACAAAGGTTTTCTTTTGTGCTTGCTTATGGACCCGCAGCAGCACAGATCTACAGGATAGGAATATGCATCAAGCATTGCAACAACGTTGCTTCCTAAGCGATGATTAAATAAATGTTATTCTAGTGTTTGTTTTGTCTGATAGGTATATTTTGTTGTTCATTTATGTGTATCCCAGCTGTTCCTTACTGAAATGCTCAAAATAAAATTTTTGGTGTGATGTAATTACCTACGTTAGGTAAGTTTGGTTAGTCTTTTTAGGTAATAAAAGCCCAGGTATATGTGATCTTAATTTCATTACGGTAGCTAGTCTTCGTTTTCAGGATCCCTCACAGGTTAGGAGCTTGAAATAAAGTTTCTGTGTTTAAAAAACAGTTTTCTTACGTTTGCTGTTGTTCTAGACAAAGTGAAGAATGTGCCGTTTTCGCAGTGTACCCGTTCCCACTTGGGGAAGGGACAACTAAGTTTTATCAGCTCAAGGTTTTGCTTAAAGGAGGTTATAACAGTTTGGACAGCTCAGTGAGATTCTGGATTTCTCATTTCTCTCTCCCTGTTCTCTTCCTCCCCAGTTCCTATAGGTTGTGCACGTGAGTGGAGCATAATTATATACCCTTCTCAAAAGGATTTTGTAGCAGGCTATTAAAATGCGTGACAGATTATTACAGGGCAGGAATGTGCATGAGAGATTCCAGAGAGAATCCTTCAGTTAAGAATGAGGAGATGGTGATTTCAGCGTGGTTTAGGGCCCTGAACTGTGATTTGAATTGTCGTGTGCTGAGGAGCCCTGATAGTTTCTTCAAACAGCGTGTGATTTCACAGGGAAAAAGCAGATGCTGAGTTGTCTGTGAGAGGAATAAGGTTAGGCTGCAGAAAGCAAGTTGTATATCTAGGTTTGTGTCTTACTCTATTTATTCCTGAAGCTCTGAAAACTAGAGTTTTAAATTCTATGTGCAAATAATGCTTTGGAGGGATACAAAACAATCCTAGCACTACACTTAACACACATTTGCAGGTAACGTGTTTGGGGTTTTTTTGAGGAAGTAATTGTATGGAGTGTACCTGACAGTGGATGGAGGGACATTTCTGATGTTGGGTACAGAGATGCTTTCTGGCAACACCCAGCTGCCATTATTCCCAATTTGAGCTGTGTTCCCTCCCTTTATAAGGGAGTCTTAGAGAGGTGAGGGAGAATAATATTATTAACAAGATGCAGGCAGGAAAAATACGTCAAAGAGGAATCAGTCTCCTTTTTAAGTTTGTTTTGATTGAGGCATTATTAGATGAAGCTGATTTTCTGCCTTCCTTTCTCTCCCAGTCCCAGCTTAAATATGTTCATTTTGTCCAGAAATTCTGCTGCTGAGCTAAGTCTTCTACTCCTCCTCTGCATTCTTTGGGATGCCATCTTTCAAAACAGTCCTGCTGTGCATACAAATTGTAGAGTGCTTTGAGTGTTGAAATCAACTTCCTATTAATGCAGCTGATTTAAAGATTTTTCTCAGTAACTTACCTGTTACAGGAGGAGCAAATTTGGGTTCAGTCTTACCAGATTTCGTAAGGTGCATGTTTCTTCACTCGATGCTTTCAGGGGGAGTCTGTGTCTTTAGTGTCGCTGGATTACAGAGCTTTACATTCTTGCAAGCAGCTCTTCTCCAGATAATTCTTGAAAATATCTGTGCAAGTGCCTAGAACTGGATTCATGTGGAAACTATTAAATAGTAAGCTAATCTATTAAGGAAGAAGGCTTAGTGTAATGTATGTTTTAAATATTAATCTGTAGACAGTGTTGCAGAGCAATACTTAGTTGTGAACCAGGTGTAATACCTTGACAAAGTAAATGTTTTATCAGAAGAAAATCAGTATTTAAAAAAAATCACTGATGTGATGTCTTAAGCCAGTAAGTGAAGAAAAATAAGTTGAGATTGTTGTCAGATCCGTGGGTAGCACAATTTCTCTGCCTCTATTTCCACTGCTTGTGATCATGTATGAGGTTTAAAAGTTGAACCTGCGATTTTTTACTTTAATCTTAGTATTTCTTACAGCATTCTGAAGCATATTAACTTATTCCAGCATTTTCAAATTTATTCTTACAAGGCTTTTCAAAACTAAACTAAATACAAACGTCTGAGGTCATGCCTTTTTTTAGACTTTAGGCTGTTATGTTGACCGTGAATTGGATGCTAACAATTTCTTCTTTGACAGCATTGCAGAAATTCAGAAAGATGTGGAATATCGACTGCCATTCACTGTAAACAACTTGACAATTAATATTAACATGTAAGTAGAGTGAGATATCTCTATGCACATCTTGAAAATTAAAAATGTTCTCAAAAAAAAGTAGTAGTAGAAGATAAATGGCTCCCGTCTCATAACTAATTTCAGGAACTATAACCTGGATTTGCATTAGTAGTTGTAGTGATATGAGTGAAAGTAGTTTTGTACAAGACGCAGATGCTCAGCTGAAAGCAAAACTATATTTTGCTGTGCTCAGCTCCTAAGATACCTGTGTGGCTTTAGCTGAAGGTAAGTAGGAGAAAACGCTTGAGGGATGACTTTGAATCCCCTACAAGTGAAAACAAACTTAATTAGTAATTTACTAATCTGCTGTAACTCCTAGTACTAACTCTTACCCCAATGAAGCTTCTGGATCATAACTTCAGTGATTTATTGTAACATTTCCTATGAATTTACTTTGGGGGGTGCTTTTGCTCTGGCAAATATTGAAGGTATTCTATTCACAAGTTTTTTATTACTTTAGCCTGATATTCTTGCAGGTTACACTGCATTGTCTTTGTAGTAATAACGTTTATATTAGAAAATATTCTTGTTATGCTACAGCTTTTTCTTTATCCACGGACATAATTGCTTCATTGTTACGCTACAGTTTTGCCCAGTACGTGCTCTCTTCAGTTCTGTGGAAGTCTAGTATTCTAATCTGTCTGATTTCTAATTTTGTGACTGAATAATCCTCTTGTGTGCTTCATGCTGTATTTCTCCATAACTACTCTCATAGGAAAGTAAGTTTATGTAATTAATAGTACTTTTTCTTTGCATAAGAAGCCTTCTTACGCAAACTTTATGATGGGATGTAGCTGTAGTAGTGATTATTCTTGTATTTGCAGCTTGCTTCCACCTCAGTTTCCTCAGGAAAAACCAGTCATCAGTGTTTTCCCACCTGTGAGACATCATTTAATGGACAAGCAGGGAGTATATGTGACCGGTCCATTAATAAGTAATGTATGTATAATTTGTAGCTTCACATATATCTACTGTTAATAGCAATTTTAATACATGTCATACTAGATTATTGCTAATACTTTTGGTAAAAAAGACTAGTACAGATCCTAATCCCTCTCAAACTATATTTTGACGGGTCTGAAAACAAAAATTCCATAGTATTCAGTATACTACTATTTATTCTTTTACTGCTACTGTTACTGAGTTCAGTATTCCATATATCTAAAACTATTTTAAGTTGTGATGGCTTAGAAAGTTCCTATCACTTTTCTTGTTAGTACCAATAGCACAGTTCTTGGTTCTCTACAGTTATTCCAAACGGAGAAGGATGTGTTAAGACTGTTCGGTAACATAGTTCTTTCTACCGTAATCCTGTTAGAAAGATATAAAGGTTTTAGCTGTAATATGCAGGATTTTAATATGCTGTGGTTTTTTTTTTTTCTCTGCCAACAAGGATGTGGTAGGTTTTTTGGGTTGTGGGGTGGGGTTATGACTTTTTCAGAATGCAATTAATGGTGCTTTTTGTCTCAAACTTTAGTCTTGATTTTTTTTTCTTTATTTTTTTCCCCGAAATGTAACTTGGTAACTAAGGTGGGTTTTTTTGGTTGTTCATCAGAAATGCTGTACTTGATTGATTCTCCATTGATAATGGAATATACAAAAGACTTGTAATTTCTGTTCTGTTCTGGATGGCCTTATCACTTTATTTGGAGCTTGTGTGAACACAGTTTACATTAGCTAATATGCCTCTGAAATAGCTTACAGCACTGCCGTGTGGGTATAATAAATAGTCAAGTTCAGTACCTTTTGGAACTCTTGGATTCCAGGAATAATTTTTCTTCTGCATCTTGCTGCTTTAAGTTTTTTGAGGGGTTTTTGTTTTGTTTTGTTTTTACCAGTTTACAATGCATTCAGATCTTGGAAAAATTATTCAAAGTTTACTGGATGAGTTTTGGAAGAATCCTCCAGTTCTGGCTCCTAGCTCAACATCGTTTCCATAGTAAGTACCTATAAACATGATGAATGGAACTATGTGTATTAACGTATATTTTTTAAAAAGAGGTGAAACCAAGTATTAGGAGGGCAGGAACAGGAATAATGTAGTGGATGTGTTGTGAGACATAGATTCCCTGCCCTTTCACAATTTTGTGTGCATGCTTGATGGCATGATTGTTTTGAGAAGAATTTCATTGGAGTCACTGTATCAACATGCTGATATAACTTCTGTTTTCTTGAAAAAGAATAAATGTTTACATGATCAGATGAAATCTTAAATTTGCTGTAGATCATGATCTGAGCAGTTGTGTTTCTTCATATTCGGTTTATAATCTCCCAGGCTTAGAGGCAGCTTCTGGTGCACAACTGTGCAACAGAAATTGTGCAGTTTAAATAATTGTATTAAATATGCAAAAGTGGTCTGAGACATTACAGCTTTATCAATACAACTACGGTTCTTGTGGCTGACAATGATACTGGATGTAGATGCAGTTGCAGTTGTGAATTTTAAAAAAAATCTTTCATGTTATTTAGAGGTAATTGTGTGTGTTGCCCAAGCTGTTAAATGCTATACTGTAAATAAGAACCCGCATATGACACAGATGCATTTCTCAGGACTTTTAGATGGAAACAATTTAAATTCATGCTCTCATAAATTTTTGACAAGTAGTTTTCTTACAATTAATAGGGTGAGTGTGTGTTTGGCTGCTCTACAAGAATATAATGGGAGTTGTATATTGTGTTGCAGTATAAGACATAAAGTAGACTTACTACGTTGGAAGTACTGAGAACAGAAAATGCAAAGTTTATGGTCTTTTAAAAATTCAATCTTATGTCTTGTATGTGGTCTAGTAATTATAATTCAAATGATAAGAAATGTGCTGTAAGCAGTTGGTTGCTCATAATCGTGGTTTTTTGTTTGTTTGTTTGTTTTTAGCCTTTTCAACAAACCAGCTGGAATTCCGCCTTATGCTCCTCAGGGCTTTCCATTTCTTCCTCTGTACCCACCTCAAGAAACAAATAGAACAATGGCAGCCGTGCCCGTTGCTGAATCAGTTTCTTCAAGCTACACTACAGACAAGCCTGCTGCTCCCTCTTATGGCTTGATTGCTGATCTGCCGCTACCTGTTCCGACAGCAGAAGCAGTGCTTCAGGTCTGTGCACTGAGGTTTCCTGCTTAAGCTATCAGACACTGGGTATAAGTTCCCTCAAGGGCACACGGGGCATTGCCACAAAACTCAAGGGAGCAGTCTGAGTGACTGTACTTCATTGTTTTGCTGATGCTAGGAAAATGAAACTGTCATTCTGGCTTTGATGAAAAGTTTTTTAGAACAAACTTGAAGTCAGAGCAACAAGTTTGTCTTTCTGAGTTTCAGTGAAACTAGTGTTATGCTAAATATCTTTGAATATACTTTTTTTTTGGAGCCGCCCTCTCCCATAGTGCAGCTGTGACTGTTTCTCCAGGCATAGAAAATGAGATCCTTTTCTCTGTATGGGATTTCCTGCCCAGAACCTATTAGGTGAGAACGATGTGCAGTCTCAAGCCTTTATGTGTAGAGTATTTATTTCTCAGTTTCATGCTTCAAATAGTTTCTCTTCACAGATCTTGTATGTGTGTACTCACAAACTCCCTCTCACTGATGCACTCTGGAAGGATTTTTTTTAATGTCCTCCAAAAACTTTATATCTAAATGTTTAGTCTTTCATCGAATCTCGTCTTTAGAAACAAAAGCTTTCTTCATCTTGGAAGACACTTTTCTGGTTTTGTAGAATTTAAAATTTCTCCCTTCTGTAAAGACAGACTTTTTTTATCTAAAAACTTTTTCCCCCGAGGGATTATAGCTTTAAAAACCACATGAGAGAGATCAAAATGTCAGTCTCTTTCTCTGTTCTCATTTCCCTGAGTTATACTCCTCCTGTGTGTTTCCTGGGTCATCCACCTGTTGTCAAATGGAGGACATAGCAAGACAGAATTATTTTCCTCCAAAATTGACTCATCTTCTATGACATGCCACCCGAAACATCCCCAAGTATTTTGTTGCCATGGTTGAGTTGAGACATCTTCTGTTTGGAGACTAATGCTACTGCTTCTTAGTGCTTTTCCTACTTTTATTGTTACTGGCAAATATTCATCTCTGGTTTTGGATTAATCAGGTTAAGTATCAAGAAACTGCTCTTCAAAAATCTACTTAGCATTTCTAAACTTCCATTTAGGTTGGCCAGAATGGATTTACTTACAAGATGCCTGATGTTCCTGATACATTTCCAGAACTCTCAGAACTAAGGTAAATTTTCAGAAGGTAACAAAACTTTCCATAGTCATTAAAAGGCAATTACTGCTGGTCTGTATCTGATTTTTGTCAAAAGTCTGTGTATAGCACTGAAAGGTTTTTTTAGAAATTATAAATAGGAGAACTACCGCTTACCAAAACTCTAGAGTCAGAAAGTAAGCCAGCCTTGTATTCAAATGTGTTGCTTGTTTAGGGTTTTCTCAGCAGGAACAATACTTTAGGATTCAACACCAGAAAAAAGACCATTTAATTTTACTTTTCGAACTATCAGCGTTCTGCTGTTTTCTGGGCCCTCACCAGGGACTTGATTTCTACTAATGCACTAAGCGTAACTTTTGAAGGAGGAAAGGGGACAGGGAAAGGGACTTGAGACTGGCTCGCAAATGGACTACTTTGTGAGCAGTTTAGCGTGTGCGGGGGGGTTGGGTTAGATAAATCCAGGTGGCAAATGTGCCAGCTGTCCCAGTGCAAATCACTTCCATATCTGAATACTTCATACACAGATTACACAAATCTTTTCATCAAAAGCATATCTTGTCACAATTCATAAAAATTTTTTTAGTTCTTGTTCCCAGCAATTTGCTCAGATCTAATGAGACAACCTCCTTGATCAATTACCTGGGATTGAATAGATTACAAATTAGCTGTTAATTCTGAAAGGGTCTTAGGAGATTGGTTTCTTTCTGATTTCACATCTTTATGGTAGTGTCATAGTTTAGTGATTGAAAACTCTGTCCTTTCAAAAAGGAAAAGACCTTTGGTAAGAAGGACTTCTGGGGTTTTTTTTTGTTTCCCTTGACACCTTAAGAGCCTGTTTAATTTAGCTAAATCAGCTGTAAGTTCTAGTGGCATCCTTATTATGTAGCAGAAAGTTAGGAGGTTTGGGGGGGAAGTGTAATTTGTTTGTTTAAACAAAACATTCTAATCAAGGTTGGTCCTTCCAAGAAGACCGAATTAAAATTCCATGATTCTTCTGGTGGTAGTCGAGTTAAATCACAAATGGTATTGCAGCTGTTCTGAGTAGCTCTGTTGGGTGTAGGTGGCAATGTTTTGGTAGCGAGCGCTGCAGAGACAGTGAGGATTGAGGGGAGGGGTGGAAAAGTGTGAGAATCCTGCGAATGCTAAGGTCAGAGAAGAAGGGGGAGGAGGTGCTCCAGGTGCCAGAGCAGATATTCATCTGCAGCCCATGGAGGTTTTGGAAAAGACCACAGTAGAACAGGTATTTCCCTGTAGCCCATGGAGAGGACTATGCTGGAGCAGATATCCACGCTGCAGTCCACGGAGGACCCCACATTGGAGCAGGCGCATGTACCCTGAAGGAAACTGCAGCCATGGAGAGCCCACATTAGAGCAGGCTCTCCTGCCAGGAACTGCAGCCTGTGGAGAGGGACCTGTGCTAGAGCAGGGGAAAGGTGTGAGGAGAAAGGAGCAGCAGAGACGAACTGTCACGGACTGACTGCAACACCTGCAATTCTGCCCCCTCCCTGCACTGCTTGGGGCAGGGGGAGGTAGAGGAGTTGGGAGTGAAGGAGTGAAATTGAGCCTGGGGAAAAAGGGGGTGAGGTGTTTTAGTTTTTGTCTTTGTTTCTCACCATCCAACTCTTATTATAATTGGCAACAAATTATTTTTTCCCAAGTTAAGTGTGTTTTGCCTGTGATCATAATTGGTAAGTGATCTCCCTGTCTTTATCTTGACCCACAAGCTTTTCCCCTGTATCCTGTTGAGGAAGGGGACTGAGAAAGCAGCTGGGTGGGCGTCTGGTAGCTGGCCATGATCAACCCACTATAGTAGCATTAAAAAACAGTATAGGAAGTAAGGCTTGAAATGAGAGATACTTTTTAACATGCTGCTTTTTCAGCTCACTGCTGCAGATCGTAGAGCCCACAATCCAGGAGAAAGGGGAAAAATAAGTTGTGGTTAAGTGTCGTGTATCTGTAAAATCCCAATAAATGCTTCAAACTTCTGACTTTTGGCAGGAATTAGTAACTCTACATGTAATGTTTGCTGTTAGCTTTAAATCTTGTTTCTTTCTGTTTCAATATAGTATATCGCAGCTGACCAATATGAACGAGCAAGAGGAAGTGTTACTGGAACAGTTTGTGACTCTACCACAACTGAAGCAAGTCATTACTGACAGAGATGAGTTAGTGAAAAGCATTGAAGAGCTGGCAAGTAAGATGTCATAACACTAACATCTGTGGCTGTGTTCTGCAAACTGAATCCTTTAAAAAAAGTAGTAATAGTGACTTTATTTTACAGAAAAAAACTTGTCGCTGGAGCCTAGTCTCGAGGCAAAAAGGCAGACGGTGTTGGATAAAGTAAGTGAACAATAAAATCTTTTTCAGAAATATTAGTTGTAATATTCTGTTTTTTTCAGGGGGAAAACATTCTTTTTCTTCTTCCTTCCAGTATGAGCAACTCACACAGATGAAAGCAGCCTTTGAAAAAAAGATGCAAAGACAGCATGAACTTAGTGAGGTATAATCTCTATATCGTATTATCCTTTAAGAATACTTCAATAAAACTGGAGTTTTGATTTGTATCTTTATCCACAAAGAATATTCTTCTGGTTAAACTCGGATTTTATATGAAATAAATTCACAAGAAGTATGAAATAAAATGGGATGAAGTACCAAACAGTTTGAAAGCAAAACAGTGTAACGATTGCACTACTGTTTTTTGAGGTTGGGTGTTTTGTTGGGTTTTTTTGTTTGTTTTGGTTTTTTTACACTACAATAGAAGCAAAGTTGGAAGAAGGGATTGTGGTGAGCATTTAGAGCTGTTTTTAAGTACAATCCTGGGTCAAACCAGTTTTAGGAATAGAATGATTTTTAAAGAAGGTTTGTTTAATTAATGGTACCCATTCAACATAATGAGCTTGTAAAGCTGTACCAGATGAAAACGATTAAAACCATTGCTTTAGAAACTTAAATTCTGTGATTCACTGTGTATTCTTACTTTGGGCAATGTGTTATATATGCTGTCAAATTTTGCACATTCTAAAGCGCAAATAGGGTAAATTCATTACTTCAGAAACCAATTTGGGGAAGGAGAATAATTTCTTAGTACGTTTACCAGGATATGCATTAAAAGATGTAACTTTTCATAAAACAATTTCTGCACTGAAATCTTCAGTATTTGCAAGACTTGTCACCTGAGAATACAACAGTCCATCAAAATAGCATGCATAATACCTGAATTTCAAAATGCTCAAAAAGTAACAAAATACAAAATAGCAAGCAAAAAGTTACATGACAGTAAACTGAATGATTTAATTGGTGTTTGAAATTAATTAAATGTTTCCTTACTTGAAAATCAGAGTAGTCTGACTCCTAATGCCTCCTTTCTGTGTGATGTAAGTTGGCTTTAAAGTGGGCGGAGGTAGTTGGCGTTGAGAAACTTTCTAGTTCTGTAAGAAACCACTTAAGAACAGGACATAATACCCCACTGCTATATTACCTTTTCTGTTTTCTAAGTTGGATTTGCTGATTCAATTTAATGATGGTTAGGAGGCTGAGAGTTGGGGAGTTGCAGCTGGATTTTTGTGCTGTTTTTCCACGTATGCTGTATCTTCATATACTGATGTTCGCTGTGCACCACCTGGTATCTCCTGTTATCTCTCCTTCAAAGTTCCAGACAAGTCTTTTTACTTGTACTGTGGGTGAATTTTAGTCATCTTTTACTAGAGCAAACTCTCCTTATTTTGCACAAGATTAATTTAATAGGAAATTTCTGATTACATTACAGTTTTACAGTATGTAAGTAAAATATTTTTCATGGGGTAGATGAAGGGTAGTCCAAGCATCTAAAATCTATAAATATCTTAATTTTGCAGTTCTGACTCTGTACAGACTCCTACTAAACACATGAATCACGTTCCAATTAACTGTCTGAACGTATTAGAGGAAAAGTAATGCAGTTATAGGCAATAAGCAGAAATAAGGTTTGAGGTTTATAAGAACAGAAGAATGAGTATACTGGTTTAGATTAGCAGCCCATCTACTTCTTGAGTAGGTGCTTTTTCCTTTCCTGCCTTCCTCTCCACAATCATTTCAAGGGTATTTAACAGCTGAACAGTAAGGGCTTTTTTACCTTTTTATACTTCTGGGGTTCACTACTGACTTTGAGTTTCAAAAGTAGACCCTATTTATTGAAGACACTTGAAATGCTAGTACTACTCAGAAATCATGCAGTCGAGAACCTGTCAGATTTCCAAGTTGGATACTTTCTACAGTGTAGGGTAAAAGTTGAAAAGCTTTATACATTTGTGAGAATGATTGTGAATCAAGACCTAAACTAGCAACACTTCTCTCACATTGAATCCCTTCTAGTTTAACAAGCTATGCTGTTTCTTGGAGATGAAGCTTCATCTGGTCACTTAGCCGTTTATGTAATAATAACGCTCTATTCACATATCCCATATTTATATAGTCATTTACCTTTCTTCTTGGAAATGCAGGTTTTGATGGACAGTTTAATATTACATAGGAGTTTTTTTTTTTTCTTAGAGTTGTAGTCCAAGTGCTCTGCAAGCCAGACTTAAAGTAGCTGCTCATGAAGCTGAAGAGGAATCTGACACTATTGCAGAAGACTTCTTGGAAGGCAAAACAGAAATAGATGACTTTCTTAGTACTTTCATGGAAAAGAGGACGGTATGTAATATACAAGTCATTCTAATCTGAGAGATATACAACACATAGTGAATAAATTTAAGACTTAGAATTCTGAGCAGTCCTGTGATATAGAACAGTGCTTTAGTAAGCTCCAACAAAAGAAAATGTATCCCTAAGTGGCTTCAGTCTATTCAGAATATAATCTGCATTCTGAAGGCACATATTTTTGTGGCGGGAGTGCAAAGGTGTACTGCGTTACACCCTAGTCCTGTGTTGTTGCAGATATTCTTGTGCCGCTTTCTTCTATATCCTGTATAGATATAGGGAAAGTGGCCACCTGGACAATTTTAAATTTGGTAAGTCAACATAGAATGACATGTTATATTAAGGAACCTTAATGTTTAATTTATTAAACTTTGTAAACTAATTATTCTGTTGATAGCTATCACCAAATAAGTAACTGAGGCTCAAAAACCACCGTTCTTGCCCACACTGTGACAAGAGCAACTTACTGGGTAGTGTACCGTTCTTTAAAGATGCCGAATAAATGCATTTCATAACATAGGGAACAATTCTCTTCTCTTGTAAGCAGTTGTGGATGGAATAATGTTATCAATATAGACAGTTGTTCAGCCTGAAGCTTGCAAGGGAGGTGGTTCACAGGGTTTTCCTTTTTTAAAGAGCCTGCAAAGTAGCTAAATCATTAAAGAGAAACTGTAGTATGCATTATAAAAAATTCCTTTCAGAATTCACTCTTCCTATGTCTTGTTTTGTAGCTCTGCCACTGTAGACGAGCCAAAGAGGAAAAACTTCAACAGGCAATAGCAATGCACAGCCAATTTCATGCTCCGCTATAGGTGAACTGCTGTTTTAATATGTGGTGAACGTTTTTTGGTGGTTTTTTTGTTTTGGTTTGGGTTTTTTTGTTGTTGTTGGGGTTTTTTACACAATTTACCTCATTGTCACACATTTACAAATTGCTAACTGCAAATGGATTTGTTACAATGCTTAGTGTTCTAAAAATGCTTTCTGTGGAAATCAAGTATGTATTGCATCTGTTGTTAGTTGTAGTTAAAACATAACTTCTGGAGGAGTTAAAAATGTCTAATTATGGAAATTTGTCTTTACAGACTTCCTGCAAACTACACCTGCCAAGAGAACGAGTGAAAAACCCAATAAAGCACACTTTTTAATAACTATTGTTTGCAAATAAGCATTTCATCTTATGTGGTTGTATTTATAGAAGAGATTGTGTACAGAGTTGGGATGGGTTTTGTACAAATTAGAATGTCTCTTTATATTCTCATTGTACTCAAGAATCCTTCTATTGCAATCTTTGCACTAATTTCTTGTATTTATTGTTGATAGTTCTTATATTTAAGTTCCTGCTGCTATACTCCATTCTTCAGAGATTAAATATCTAAACATGTAATTTTGACTAGCTTTTTACATTTTTATAAAAACATAATTCATATCTTTTGTATTTTGAACTTTAAACATAGATTTGGCTTGATTTGTGGAAGAGTTTGAGATAAATGGTGATTGGGCTTTGGAAAGGGAAGAAGTGCATAATTTGAGATTGTCAGTGGATTCACAAGCTGTCTTTTCTTGAAGCCAAAATCTTTAAGAACAAGTTTTTCACTTTTAAGTAATAATACAAAAGTGAGTATACCCTGTATTGTGTTTTGGAGAAGTAGATTTGGATTAAGCAAAGGATATGTTGGAACAAATTATGTTGGAATCAAAATGGAATAAATGATCTCTGTGTAGATTTGGTATCTTGCTCAGTAGCACCAATGCACTTGATTTCAGGACTGGTTTGGTACCTACCACTGTAATTAAACACAATTTTCATCTAACAATTCCATTTTCATATTTGTTTTTACTTAAAGGAAAAATAAGCAGGTCACCTCCGAGTTTCTGTTTTATGCAATATGAATATGTTCATCATGTGAGGAACTCAAAAGCACTTTACAAAAACTAGTTCTGAAGTTCTTTGTGAAGTAGTATTTTTTCTTAATTTTAAGGAACAAAGAAACTAATTTGGCTGGAGTTGCATAGTGTGTTATGTTAAGGCCAGTGATAGAATTTGGAAGCGAGACTTAATTCTGCCCTTTAATCACTGAATCTTGCCTCTGGTGAGCTGACTTTTTTAGGATGGGGGTATATCTGCTGAGAATGGATAGGACCAAGTGCAGTATTCTGTAGGAGAAAAATACAACCCCAAAATACATGCATGTATGTTCTTTCTTGCTTTTGCAAAAAGTCACATTCTTTTTCTTAATCTTGTCAGTGCATTAGGTTTTCATGGAGACAGTCAAGTTCCAGAAGAACAAAGGAATTGTACAGTTCTGAGAGATAAATAAGATAAAGTACTAATTAAGTAATCTATCAGGAATCCTGCTTCTTTCTTGTCAGGAAGCAGTCTGGAGATAAACCTCTTAACCAAGACACTGCCTCTCTGTTACCTAGATAGGGTCACAGAACATCACAGATTCAAGTCTCAGACTAAAGCACGTCAGTCTAAGCGAGTGCTTTTCTGTATCACTAATCTTCAGTCAGTCCTAAACTTGATGCTTTTCTAGCCAAATGCAATAAGGTATTTCTTCTGAGTTGGAGAAAAGTGAGCAAATTTGGAGTTAGGAAAATCACATAAGTGCAAGAAGTCTGTTCCACAGGCTAGTGAATCTTCAAATGGGGCTTTACTCTCAACCCTGTCATACTTTACAGTGCTGTGGTTGTCTGTGTTAAGCTACTGCCTTTCAGGGTGAGTAAACTGTTCACTGGTATTTGATGGGATTTTTCTTTGTAAAGCTGGTCCAAATTCTGAGATTAGATGTCCCAAGCAAATAGAACTATGGTCCAAATCAAAGAAGATACTTAGATGCCTGAAAAAATAAACAAGTTGTAAGTACTATGCTTAAGCAATAATTTTAGAGTACCTTCTTGCAAAAAAACATTTCTACTGACTGTGCATAATACTGCTTGTGTATTGACATAGCACTTCTGCTAATGTGCTAACTAAAGCCCTAATTAAAAATGAGATCACGTAGGTTTCCCAGTGGTTCTGGACTTGGGTGTCTGAGTAGTGTGATTTATGCAGCTCTGGAGAAGAGTTAGATTTAAGTCATTAGTGTTACCTTCTTGGCAAACTCCGTCTATTTTTGTGCTGAGTGTACAAGTTGTTTGGATCTTCTGAGTATCTAGCTAGCGAGCTTAAAGACAATCCTGTACAGGGCTGCTTTTTTTGTTGTTGTTTCTTTCTTGTAAGCAGAGAAAGGAACAGATGACCAAACACCCAGTGTTCTTCCTGAGTTGGGCTACTATCTTCTTTATACATTTTATAATGGCATGGAATGAATGACAGACTTCTGTCCTCATCTGCTGCCTCCTGTTGAATGTTATGTGGTGTATTATGGTGCTCTACTGTGACTGAACTCTTTAGCCAGGTCACCTTCAGGGGATTTTCTTCCCAAACTAGTAAAGGTTCTCAACGCTTCAGGTTTTCCTCTTATGTTACTTTTGTGAGCAAATTTACAAATTCAGGACTGCTCCATGGAGTCCTGATGATAATGGAGGAGAGTCTAGAAGAAAATATCACTGTTCAATGCAAGTTCTTAGTAGAGTGTTTCTTGTTCAGGTATATGAAAGTTTAAGGTCTTCTCTTTTCTCCCTTTCTATTCTTTCTCTCATCGTTGTTCCTATTCTTAGGATTTTTTTCCCCTATCTTTTAGCCCCTTCTGCAGTCACAAACCCATCCTCTAGAAAAGAAGCACAGAAGTCTCTGTATTCACCAATGGTGTAGTGGGTTAGCTACAGATATTCTGTCACATGCAGGAACGGCCAGCCTGTTTCTGCCCCTTAAAGGACAAGCCAACCTGCTGCTGGTTTGGTTTTTTTTTCTTTTAGTCCTACACTGGTTGTGTCAATGCGAACATTTTTCCTTATAGGTAATCTTCATACTTTCACCAGAAGACTTAGTAGAACACCGGTAACACTGTCAGAGTTAGGTTTTTTGGCCTCTAGCACGCTGGTAGTTCACCGTTAAGTGCATTCCTTACCTTATTTTGCCAAAATGTGGCGTATAGGTGTAAATCCAGCTCTAAACAATTCTCTATGAAGTGTAAGAGTATGGCAGCTGCTGTTAGATGCATATTCTAAAATCTTTTGAAATCTGTCAAGTGACCTCTTAAGCAATCTGGAAAAATAGGCTACATACAGTGACTTGTTTCTGGAGATCCTTGCACTGTGTCACGCTCGTGGTGAGGTGTTCTGCCAAGTGGAAAAGTGAAATAAATGAGCAAGAGATACAAGAGTAAGGGGGTGGCTTGTCTCTGGTGTCGCAGTAGTTTGGGGGGAGGTGAGGGTACATTCTGCATTGTAAGTGCTAATTGAGTCTGGGTTTTGCCTAATTTTAACATCTGATCTTACTGCTAAATGTTTTCTGTAGCTGAATTTAGGCCTTTTGTTCCTCCCTGAGTCAAGTGACTACCTAAATCCAGAACTGAATTCTTCACATAGCAATTGTAATTAATGCTATTGCAGACCAGAGAAATTTTAAAATGTAAGTCTGAAATTAAGTAGGTTTCATTTTAGGGTGATCTTGTATACAGCTGGTGTTAATGGTACATTCTGCTGGGGCTTATAGAAGAAAATTTTTCTGGATTTCACAGTGTATTTGACATGCTAACCTTTCTGAAAGATAGGGATTGTCAGACATACAGCTATGCTAGCCACCACTACAAGCGAGAGACTCTAAGTTAGTTCTAGGCAGTATCTAATGATCTGCTATAGTTCTGTTGTTTGCTCTGTACATACTCCTGCAGCTTTGCCACTTTAGACCTTGACCAAATGTGGAAGTTAGAAATCTTTTAGTCTTGTTTCTGTCCAAGTTCTTACTACTGCGTTCAAAGACTAGCGTAAATCTTTCGAAAAGAGACATTTAAGAGACCTTCAGGTAAAACTGAATTAAAACTCTGGCAACAAAGTTAAGTCAGTTATCACAGCCTTATTGTGTACATTATTCTGAGCAGTAAATACTGTAATGTGTTAAACTTACAAATAAAGGCTTTGGGATTTTTAATATATCTTGTAATTGTCTAACTTACGGAAAGAGTTGGGCATTGCAGGACTTGTTGGTTGGATACAGAATTGTGTTGGAAACATGCGGTAAGCTGCTGAAGGACAAACTTCTAATCTTTGTGTGGTTTGAGCTTTTCCTGTTTAACCCTTTCAACAGCAGTAATTCCTGCAGCCACCTTCACTAAAATGGGCTTTGAAAACCCATATTGCGTCTCTGGCTACTGCTTTTGTAAATGCCTTGGTTTGGTCAGATACCTGTAGAGATCAACTTTATATGTAGTAATAAGCTACAAAGAAAGCTCGTATATCAATAATAAGGGAATACCTTAACATAAAGCACTGTGTTCTTTAGTCTTTGGAAACAGAATAAATTAGTCTGAATAACCTTGGCAACCAGCAGACTTAAAAATGAGTCCTTGCCTGAATTCAGTCACAACAATTCTGGTGGACCTATAAGGTTTCATTAGCTTCTTTCCAGAATGATGTATATTAAAAGACCACTAAATTTTATTTTAAGATTTAACATGATTTGATTTGCTGGCTCCAGGTGCTTTACTGGCAATTTAAATAATATAATTAAGGTTGAATGCTTATTTTACCTTTCCTTCTCATTGCCCTACTCTCTGACAATGTTTCTGGCCTCTCTGAATTTGGGGCTTGGTGTACACTTGGCCCTAGATCTTTGGCAGATTTTTCACTAGTCTTAGTACTGTGATAAGTTGACCTGCCCCCACCACACATTCCTCCCTTCCCAAATGAATTGTCAGTGACTTACCTGTCCTTGGAGGATTTTTCAATCATTGTGGTGTTTACCTGTCTCTGCATTACAGAGTATAAGGATGATGCGCCAACCTAAAAGCTACACTCAACCTTCAGCCTATATGCAGAAGCAGCCCATTGCCTTGGCTATGATGTTTGTGATAAACTTGAGGACTCTGTGCAGATCAGGGCAGCGTCACGTAAAAGCATCAAGTGAGCTGGTCAACAGTGACGAAATGCTTCATTGCAAAGGCTACCTCCTTGTTGTTGCTGGGTCTTAATTGTTTTTAGTTTGTGTCATCAGACATCTTCCGTGCTATGTAAACTGGTGCTCTGGCTTGCCCCTGTCTTCAAAAAAATGTGGTTCCCTGCCTTACTGCTAATTTTACAAAGAGCTTTCCTTCTCTGCCTCCCTCCTTTTACTTATTTTTTTTTCTTTTTCTCTCCTTACTTTTAATGATATCCTTCAGTCTGAGTTGTGCCCTCCAACTTCTTAATTTTATTTCTCAGCTTTTCAGAATCTATTACCAGTTTACCGCCTTTGTCTATGCCTTGTATAGAGCTACCAATAAAAGCAGGTAGTGAATACGTTTTCTTTCTGTTCTTTAGATGGTGATGTTTTGTAGAGAAAACAGCTGTTTGATCCCATTGCCTTCATACTAAAGAATGCCCTGAACCTAGTGAGGCTAAAATTACACCATGGAAATCTATAATGCTCTTCTAATCCTTTGTTTCCAGCAGTTTAGTTACGTTCATGTGTGGCCTATGTCAAATTACAGTGGGCTTATGCCAAATTTGCAAGGATTTGCAGCAGAGGGGAGATCCCCACAAGGCTACAAGAAATCAGTGTAGTTCATAGTGTGGCTTTCTCATCCTTTTTGTTTTGCATTCCCTGAAAAAAAAATAATACAGGGATGTAACATGCTCCCATGTGATTAACTCAATTGACAGGAGCCTCAGTTTTCTTAGTTTTCAGTTGTAGATTCCTCCACAGCTTAAACTTACTGGATTCAAGTACCAAAGTAGGGGAGATACAAAAATCCCTTGATCTCAATGACAAAGTGACTCTTGAGTAAATGAAGAACTATATTACAAAAATTGGGAAAGCAAACTTTTGTTTCATTCACTGGTGTGAAATAACGTAACACTAAATGACCTAAGTGTTTATTTGAAAGTGTTTCTCAGCAGGCTAATAGTGCCACAAATACATACATTACAATGAAAACATTAGTAGCTAATGCAAAATTCCAAGGACTGAAAGACACATCACAGAGGGCTGCTAAGTAAAGGCTTAATATAAAATGTTAATATGTTAATATTGTAGTTGTAAAGCTAGTTACAAGGAGTTGCATAAGCGACATGAAGACAGTGCTTTGAATTTGCATATATTGCTGTTCTGCATTTATTTCTAGACATGTCTAATAGGACACAATACCATCAGACACAATTTTACATTTTAAAGATGTGCAATAATATTGCCCATTTTCAAACTTATTTTTAGGCAGAATATTTGTGTGTTTTGTTTTCATTGCTGACTTTGCAGCATGTTTCTTTAGTTTGAGAAAACCCATTCAAAATCTCCTTTAATAACATAAATTTTACAGGCTATGTTCAAAATACGAAACATTTTTAAAAGTGCAATTAAAATCAAGGCTTACATTTATTAAAAATTCATAAAGATTAAAAAACAGAAGGCTAGATTCTCAACAGAGTATAATTTATAGCTGTTTTTATTTCAATTGAGCTACAGTGATTTATCAAATTGAGGATCTGACCTTTCCAGTATAACATTAAGATAAATCTTGCTGTTAGGAATTGAATTACTTGTTCAAAGACAGCAGCTCCCTTAAGAGGATACTAATAATAGTGAAGTTTACCTACTCAATAACATAAGTTCATAGAACAGAATGAAAAGCCATTCCGTAAAAGCAGACTGAATAGTAAAATCTAAAGCTTCTAAACTGAGGTATATTTATATAATTTAATTCTGCCTGTAAGTCTGTATTTTGAAGGAGTAGTATGAAATGCAATCAAGGTAAACTTACATTACTACTGCTTTTGCTTTACTAGAGTTCCATACCACATTGTCTCCAAGCAGGTAAGAGCAGCCATATGAACTATATCTTTAACTGCTTACTTTAATTAAAAAAAAAAAAAAAAAACCAAAAAAACCAAACTTGGAAGAATTACGTCCTGATATGGAAACCTTTTTAGTGAGTTTCAAAACATCCCAAATTTTAAACATTTTTCAATGGTTTACTTCCATACTTGTGATTATGAAAGTTATTACTCCAACTGTGAAAATTCTTAAACCAAACGAGATTGAACTTTCTGTTGTGGTGAATCAGTCTTTTTCTTAAATTAGCATTGCCATGCTCTGTTCAGGTTGGCAAACACTAAAAGGGAAATTTTGTGTGAGGATAAAAAAAAACCTTGGTTGTGGTTAGTTTATTTTGAACAATAAAATTTGGAAGAAATATTCTTTATAACAGTTCCTTTATGGGCATAACCTTCCTTTAATTCTGAATTTGGAGTGAGGCTTTCATAAGTGATTTTTGTAAGTGATTTTGGATTCCCTATTCTCTCTACTGTATATGTACCTCACTCCCACTCAAATAAAACATTTTCGAGGAAGAATCAAAATAGGCTGGAGAATTTGGGAGTTTATTACCTTTAAAACTTTCTATCTTATAAGATATATAGAGATATATAAGATATATATAGAGAGAGATATAAAAAAGAGAGAGAGAGATAAGATATATAGATATATAAGATCTATATATATCTCCATATATACCACCCAGAGGGTGGTGGTAAATAGCTCTTTTTCAGACTGGCAACCTGTCACAAGTGGGGTCCCCCAGGGATCGATATTGGGCCCAACATTATTCAATGTCTTCAAAAGTGATCTGGATAATGGGATCAAGTGTAGCCTGATGAAGTTTGCCGATGATACCAAACTGAGTGGGGAAGTAGACACTCCGGAAGGGAGAGCCACCCTGCAGGAAGATCTCAATAGGCTGGAAGAGTGGGCTAACAAGAACCTGATGAAATTCAACAAAGACAAGCGTAAGGTCTTGCACCTGGGAGAACATAATCCAGGAGTGCAGCACAGACTGGGATCCACCTGGCTGGAGAGCAGCTCTGTGGAAAGGGACCTGGGGGTCCTGGTGGACAACAAGCTTAATACGAGTGAACAGTGTGCTGCTGCGGCTAAGGTGGCCAATAGGATGCTGGGTTGCATCAACAAGGGCATCACCAGCAGAGATAAAGAAGTCATTGTCCCACTCTACTCAGCGCTTGTCAGGCCACACCTGGAGTACTGTGTGCAGTTCTGGTCCCTGCTATACAAAAAAGATGTGGACAGGCTGGAGGGGGTCCAGAGAGGGGCCACCAAGATGATCAAGGGTCTGGGAAGCCTGCCATATGAGGGCAGGCTGAGAGAACTGGGTTTGTTCAGCCTTGAGAAAAGGAGGCTTAGAGGTGATCTCATCACCATGTACCAGTACTTGAAGGGAAGTTACCAAGAAGATGGAGACTCCCTTTTTACAAGGAGTCACATGGAGAGGACAAGGGGCAATGGGTGTAAGTTACTCTTAGGGAGGTTCCGATTGGACAGGAGAGGGAAATTTTTCACAATGAGAAAAGTCAACCATTGGAATAATCTCCCCAGGGAAGTGGTCGACTCCGCTACACGGGATACTTTTAAGACTCAGCTGGACAGGGTGCTGGGCCATTTCGTCTAGACTCTGCTCTTGCCTAGAAAGGTTGGGCCAGATGATCCTTGAGGTCCCTTCCAACCTGGTGTTCTATGATTGTGTAGGCAGTTTGGAACAAGGGTAAGATACAAACAATCAAACTTGAGAACAAAACATAAAGAGGCTAGAGTATACTGCCTAACGTACCTTTCATTATAAAGGGATGCTTTACCACGAAGGCTGTGTAAGTACTGTTATATTCCTTGAAGTTTTGCTTACAGAAATCTCTGAACTTTCAACACTGGTTGAGAGTTGAGTACAAATGGGATGCATTCAGCTGCAGCAGCTGCTTACTAAAGGATATTTTTGCAGGATCAAAGCTTCATTTTTCCCCTAAGCAAGCATGTCCATTTGTTAGTTTTACTTTGCTGTAAAGGATTCAAGTAGGAGAATATGCAAAATAATTGTTGGAATTCAAAATTTAACACCTCCGAGGAAAAAAAAAAGTGAAGAATATATACAATATGTCTGAAGGGAAAAGAGCTCTACAAAAATAAGTTTTGACTGATTCACCAGTAAGGCTAATGCTAATGAATCTTCAACCTTATCCCTATGTGTAAGAGAGTAGTTTGGAATTTCACGTCTTTGGAGAAGAACTATTACTTTGTACAATAAATAATTATGGAAATGTACACAGTAAGGAATAATTATGTGGAGCATTGATAAAGTTAAAACAAATACCACATTGGCTTAACTAAATATAGCAGCAGATACTACCTTTCTTTAGCATTATGTCTTAAAACCAATAATGGCTTGTTCTGCTTAGATCTTTACTTACACAATTGCACAGTTCCCTTTCTTTGGATTATTTCTTTAGGCCACAGACCACTCCCATTCTTCGTCTGATGAAAAGATGCCATTCCAGACCGTGAAAGACTCAAATTCAACTGGATCCTTGCTGTTGGGAAAGTATTTCAGACTGCCAGAAATACAGCCTCATCTGAATCCTTGCCACTGTCTTCACTAGGCAAGCAGCCACCCCCACTTGGAGACCTACAGCTTAAGTCCTCCACACCAGACTCCTGATCACTGATAGCTGAGAGGTCAGGATCAGAGCTTTTCAGGTTGTCCTGTGTCAAAATCAGGGCTGAATCTTCTTCATCTCCTTGTGAAGGGCTCCGGGATGGGAATGATTTCAGATCATTGCTGTACTCCTGGGGAGTGTTAGCTAAGCTGTTGTTAGAAATAGAAAGCCCTAACTGTTTGCTTCGGTCTTGTTGCTTACTCTTAACTTTATTATCATTTAATTGTGATTTCTGAAGATTCGCCAATCTCTGAAATAAAGGAAACAGTATACATTACGTGGACACATTTAGGGCTCAGTGATCCTCTTATGTGTCTGCCTTTTTAAAAAAAAATACAGAAACTAAGTTCAGAGCCCAACCCATTTGGCACCCTTTAAAACTGCCTATTTGCATTTGTAGAGTATGAGAAGTGCAGAATTTATCACAAACCAATGCTGAATTACAGCATCCTTCTGAGTTACAATTCCTTCTGAGTTACAGAAAGATATAAAATTTCTTTCAGGAGTAGTACTTGTGCACCAACACAGGTGAAATTTTATCCCAAAAGAAAAAAAGTCCACTGTTGTGTCTTAAATGCAAAACATTCGTAGTAATTTATGTGAGAACAAAGATGATGGCTGAACTTCCTCATGCCAGAAAAGGATGTGGCATGTGGGGAACTGGGCAGTGTATGGAGTTGGGTTTCATTTACCATCCGTTAAGTCTGGGGCATCAAGATCGAGTGTTTATTACCTCGCCTAAGACCTCCAGTTCTTCTTCCAGCTGCTGAGTTTCTTCCTTCACTGCCATCAGATAATCAGTAACTGACTGTCGAGGATGCAGCCCCTTTTCAAAGCGGTTGTACATACCACTCCAGAACCTGGAATTGACAGGAAGGTCAGCAATTTTTTCATTTGGTGAGGTGGCCTCACCTTAAATACACACTTTTTTTTTCAGACACATGTTGTCCTAAATGATTCATCAATGGATTTTTCACCATTGGAGGGCATACACATAAGTTCATTGAATATTTGATAAGATTTATGGTTCATTTTCATTGGATCTGTCCTGAAGATGCAACTCTGTGGACGTACACAGCTTGAACCAATTCTGATACACAATAGAAAGGTGCATGTGCCTTTGACTTAGATCACATGGCTGAGGGTGGTTCACTGAACGCAAACTTTTGCTGTGTTATTTTCTTGTTCTACACTATGGGCTTTAGAGCAATGGTGCCTATAAAACAGCCAAGGATAAAGACAGTTTTTCATAATCCTAG
The DNA here is from genome assembly GCA_013389945.1 of Fregata magnificens. NCBI lineage: Eukaryota > Metazoa > Chordata > Aves > Suliformes > Fregatidae > Fregata > Fregata magnificens. The sequence continues at coordinate 34,177 of WAAD01042699.1, forward strand.
TTCTCAACTGTTGTTTAACTTCCCATAAAGTCATTCTGTATGCTTGTTTNTGTTCCCTTAAATTTTAAACTGACATTTTAAACTGGCCTATGGAAATTACATGAAGCATATACGTTGGCAAGTTCTCTTCCAGTTCTATGGAATTATTTGACAAACCTTTAGTTAAACAGCTGAGTTGATTTTTTCATTTTCAGGAGGAAAGGACTCGAACTGTAAGTCTGTAGCTTACTCTAGCACTCCTCCTGTCTTCTGTCTTCCTGGCATTACATGGCCACAGCCAGACTTCGAGTATGTAACTAGTTCACCAGACAGGTTAAGTAACCGAGAGACCTGCCCTCAGCTGCAGCTGTCCAGCCAAGTAGCTGACAGATATTTTCGGAGCACGTGCGTGCTCCTTGGTGGTTTATTATTTCTACCCCAAAAGTATACTGTTGTAAGTCACATTCCCCCTGAAGATTATCATCTGACAGCTTGTGCCTGGAAATCTTTACGCACCCAAGTAATTCCGTTAAAATCAACAGGATGACTCATCCAATGGAGGATCTGCAGTATCAGTACTTCTTCTATAAATCCCACTATCCTAAAGAATACGATTAATGACTATTTTTAAATTGTTTTAAAGTGGATGTGACCTGGAATAGTAGATGTGAAAGAATTAAATTTCTGTCATTTAGGATATTTATTGACTTTTTAACAGGTGCTTTTACTTGCAACTGGAAAACAAACTGATCAGTTTTACTTAAATCCCAGTTTTCATGAATTTCTATTCAAGTTCTTAAGTTTGTTAAGAATAATGGCACAATTAATTACTCAAGTCAGAATGTCAATAGTAACACTTCTAAAATGATATTCTGTTACATTTTGAAAAAAACTTAAACATCAAGTAAAACTTACTGTGCATACTTCCAGGTATAACAACAACATGGGGAAAGTCTGCTTTTTGTTTTACTAAACACTTGTTTTAGCAATGAAACCATATGATTTCTTGAAATGTCCCTTTTATTTTTGACACCAATTGATCAATTAAATAAACATCACAGAATATTGGAATGGAAGAAGTTGGCGCAACTTTAAATTTGGAAACCACAGATGAGAACAGAACTGAAAGAGACACTTCTCAGTGGAAGAAGTGAGTAACCATGAAATTAGGACACACAACTATCAATATAGCTTTAAGCTTAAGCTTCTTTTCAGACTAATACTCCGTCGTGGAATGGTGCAGAGGTGTTGGCTGACTATGAGCACACAAGGAATGAACACATTGCATTTGAGACTGAATTTACTCTCTATAAGCTGCCTTATGGAACAAGAAATACTTAAATACAAAGTCACTCTTCTGTACTAACGCATCCTACAATGCTCAGGAGCAAGTGATACTACCTACTTGTACAAGAAGTTGCATGGAGCCATCTCTGGGCGCAGGGTCCCTTGGGTTTGACTGTGGTCTGATCTGTACAAAGGATTCAGGTAATCGGCACGATTTTTCCACAAGTGAGCCCACAATGAATATGTTCGTTCTTGGATTCTGAAAAAAATATATGAAATAAAAATATATTAAAGTCTCTACTGCAATTCAGGTATAGCTAAAGCTTAGGTGCGACATCCTAGTGCTCTGTACTACTTGTTTACAATCAGCTTTATACTTTCTTAACAGAATTAGGCTGAAGTTATAAATATAGAAAAAGAGACCCATATTCTTTTGTTGGTCACTAAAGGCAAAATCCAATCCCATTTCCCATAAAGCCAGAGCAGTTGCAGAGAAAAGGTGGAGAGACGCGTTCCTGTGCAAGATGGAGAGGATGACTTCCATAAAATTAGCTTTCAGACCGATCTCTACACCAAAGGGATCTCCACATTTAAAAGCACTCCTACCCCAATGAGCTGCAATTTCTCATGCAGTTAGGTCTTGACATAGGATGACCCATGAAGGTTTTGATTTTAAATAGGCTGTGGCACTGAGGCTGCTCTGCATTTGAGCAGTGAAAGGGACCACACGGCAGCAGCAAGCAGTAACTCCCACCTTCCTCGCATTACTACTGCTGACACGATCAGGATGCGGTGGGTGTCATGATGTACCTGAGGAGCCAGGGCCCCAGGAAACAGATATAACATCAGCACTGCCAGGAATGATATTAATGTCTCTGTTGGGCCTGAGGGCAGGTAGATTAATTCATAATTGCATTGGGGCCAGACAGGAGAAGGATGGTTTGCTGAGTCAGTCCCTGGGAGGGTTACCAGACAAAAAGGCTGTTCATAAGAAAGTACCCAAGAGATCAGGATTAAAGTGGCCTGATATGAGATCCAAAGACAAGTTAAAACACAGAAGAGCAGTGACTCTAAAACTGAGAACTTAACTAGAGTTAATATCATCTTGTATTAGAGCTAGTGACAGCTTGCCTTGTGTGTTGCTAATGCTGCAATGAAGGTAGGGCCACATGGCTGAAGGGCTAATGCTCTAGTCAGTTTTCACTAATCCCTGTCACGCACGCCGTGGATTACACTCCCAGCAGAGCCACGCTGCAGAGGATGAACTTTTTTGGTTTTAATCTGTGTTGCCAGAAGACGGCAGCCAAGAAGTCTACACTGCACCCCGTGCCTTATGAAAGCACATACATGTAGACTGGCAAGTGTCTGACGACTCAATACGCCACCACCCACAGACCCCACACATAAATATGCTACTAAAGAAAAGACTTTCATACTTCAGCTCTCGTCTCTCCTTCTGGCTGTTACACAGGAAATTCCCAAACTGGCAAGAATAGATATGATGCTGTATGTGGATGAGGAATCTCTCATTGAATTCAAAGGCACAAGGAAACTGTTCCATTAATTGCCAAACACACTCAATGAACTGGTCAATAACAGGGGATATCTCCTTCGGATCTCCATCTAAATTGCCATACCTGAAACAAGATGAGATACATTCAATTATAACCTGAAATCCTCTAGGAAAACTGAATTAACACTAATGAAAACAAACCCCTCGCTTTTAGTGTGCAAGTTACATCATAGGCATTCATTTCTAAAATCTCAACTACTAGTGTATTTTTTTACTTACAAAAGTGATGCAAGATTCGTGGAGTAGAATGAAGACAGAATTTATCAACTACAAACAAACAAACAAAACTATTACGGGTGTCTTGTTGCCTTACAGCTACTAACAGCTGGCTGCTGCATAGCCATGTTTCAATGCTATTAATATAAACTTATACCACAGTAACATAAGTCATTATAACAATGACTGCAATGAGTTAATGACAAAAACGTATCTTAGACAGTTGCTTAATGGCAGACCATTCCCCAAACCAGAAAACTGAGCAGGAGAGGAACAAAATAACCTTGGCAGAAAACAGTTTAAAGCTGCCCTCTCTTGGTGAAGTTTTTAGAATATATGCTACTGTAACTGTCAAGTGAACATCAAACTTTCTGTCTACAAAAATGTTCCTTGGAACAATTTGCAATGAAGAAAAGGAGCCTGAAAATATAAACCACACAGAAGTAAAAAATGTTTTAAAAGTCTACATAATAGGAAGAAGCATTTTCAATCAATTATTCTGTTTGTCGTGTGTGTGTGTGTGTATATGTGCATACATATATATATATATGCCAACAGAGTGGAATTCCATAAACATCTAAAATTGAAACTTCTAATTCTACTGTTATTATGCATCAAAGAAAATATAGCAATATTGTACTGCAAACCAAAGCTATCAGCGGTGATTACGTTTCGTAATATCTTTCACCAATGATACTAATAGGCATCTGACAGTATCATATTAAATGTAGCAATTCCTGCTGGAATTTCACAGGTGGTGTGGAGCTGCACAGATTTCCTGAAAGTTTTGTTGTGTTTTCTGAAACTAGAACAAATTTATATTCAAATCAAGCAATATCATGTAGTTAAACTCCAATATAAAAATTGCATTTTTTTATTTTTACAGAAACTAAAAGGAAATACAAGAAAGAAAGAAAATGTGGATATTTATCCATGTTTAAATGTATAAAGTCTTCAAACATTTTCATTACATTATAGCATTTACATAATGGATGTACAAAATAACTTGTCCAAATACGTAGATTTTCCTCTTCCCTTTGCCTGACGTTTCTGAACAAATCCTGCTGTTGTCTTTAGAAGAGAGTGTAATAGGAAGGGTATATTTTACTTAATAGATAACTTGCAGACATGCCTAAGATTAAGTACTGTCCTGGAAGATGTAGACTTTGCTGAACAGGGACTTACATGGCAAGTCTTGGCACTACTGAAAGATCTGCTGGAGTCCAAAGGGATTTTGCAAACCACATACATACTACTTTTCTCCCACATGGATCTCTCAATGCTTGTAGCAACTGCAAGACCAGCACTCAGGATTCCCAATAGCAGTCTTGGAGTGTGTATACAAGAAAAGATTGATATGAAAATATTTCCCTTTGATTTTTTCAGGCAGCTAAACTATTTAGTAGGAGAAAAGGGTATGGTGGTTTCCTGAGGGCATTCTGTTGGTATGCTTTGAAAGGCAACAAGGAAATAAAATTGGAATGGCAGCAGATACTGACTACATAAAAATATATATAGAAAAACCTTAGCATCGCCTTACCTGTGGTTAAATTTATGACCAAAGGAAACCCAGTCTTTTTCAATTAACACCTAAAATGAGAACATTGCATTCAGTGTTGTAGAGCAGAGCTGACACATGTTGAAGCAGACAGAAGAGTGGTGTAAACAAGCAGTACTGGAATCCCAGTTAATTTTTAGAATAAGCAGAAAAGTGACAAGCAAGAATGATGTAAACAAGCAGTATTAGAATTCCAGATAATTTTTGGAATAAGCAGAAAAATAATGAACGATGAGCACCACTGCGAACTCAAGACAAAGTAGCACTCTTAATGGATGCAGATAGGATGCCAATACTTCAACACAACTTCAATTAGCTTGATTCATCATTTTCTAAAATAGAACCCAAAAATGTTTCAAACCTCTTTTAATGTGTGACCAGTAACGTGATAAGCATTCCTAGACACTTTTTCAGTACTGGTTTGCTTGGAAAAGGATCAGATTTTCCAACATAGCTGCTCTTTGCAATCTAACGTCTAGGAAGCACACACTTCTGACACTCAAAACTTCACTGATCCCTGAAAATGAATACAAACTCTCGCTTGCACCAAAGCTCCTTGGGCTGCGAGAAAGTCTCTTGGTTAAGGTTAGGGAAAAAAAATAAATGGGTACACAAGAGATCTCCGCCTTTGATAAAATTTCTTACAGAAAGTGGGAGACTAACTTAGACAGATAAAAGCCTTCCTTCCTACTTAAAAAAAAAAAGCATATTTAAGGAAAGTTTATTTTCCATTAGACCCAAAGATATTAATCTCAAATGATGTCATAAAATTTTTGTTTACTCTGTGAAAGAGGACCTGCTTACCATGAATCCCTTCATAGTTCTGTAATATGGATCCAACAGAAGGCTCGCTACAGAGCAAACCTGGGCTGTCCTATCCCAGCCATCAGAGCAGTGAACAAGCACACTCACACCTTCCTCAGCCACAGCCTAAGGATACAGAAAAAGTCAGAGAGATTTCACAAGCAGGGGGAAAGGCAATGGTAAGAGAGGAACAGTGAGACAGTGCAATATAGAGAGTATTAATTTGGGAACTGGGAAACCTTGTTCATTTTTTTTATTCTGCCACAGAGTTCTTCAATTATGTTGAGTGTTATTCCTCTCATTTGACAAGTCTTAATCTCATCCCATCCTATGCAATATGGTGGTTGCAGCATCACCTGTTTATGCTCCACTACAGGAGGATGCGGGATTCGTTTCAATTAAAATACATCAATCTGTCAGAGCAGACAACTACCTAAAGCAAATTCAGATGCTGCTAATGCTCTAACTCACACACCAGCAACAGAGCAGCCATATTTGCAATATGACTCTTCATTTCCCTTCTTGATGATGATGTCAATAACAGTCACGTCTGCTTCTGATGCCAGCGCTAGCGTGGATATTATTACAGCATACTGCACTGCACACTGATGACATACTTCTAAAGGTTTGCGGGGAAGCCTGTGGTAGTGGTAAACTTCCATGTCTAATAAGCAAGATTGTATCAGTATCTTTAATGTAAATAACTGGGGAGTGACGATCCCATTTTATACATAAACACATAAAGAAGAGATCATCCTAAGTTCTCCGAAGTCTGGTGTTGCATTATTTTTAGAACTTGAGGGGTTTTTTTAAATTCTAAGGGTTTTGGCCTTTGTCATTTCTAAAGAGAACTAAATTTAGAAAGTAGAGAAATAAAATAGGTTAGGAAAGATACTGCTTAGAAAAACAAATATTTAAGTTAAGTTTGGGCTTAATAGGGAACAAGGAATAATAATAAATTATCTATGTTTATCTCAAGAGACAAGTAAAGTCTACCAAAATAGAACCCCTGTGGGCAAGAGACCAACAAGTGAGAACTGGGAACCGTACGAGTAAGAACGGGTCAAAACGCATGCCTGAGGAGGCACAAGGCTAGCAAGCACACGGACAAAGGATACATTTTTTTTGGACAGAATTTTAAGACTAGCCACTGGGGGAAAGTTGGCAAGAGCTAATGTAAATGACCTGATTTCTATAAGCTAATGAAAGCTAGCAGGGCTGGAAGAAGTAATAACACGTCCATTTATCCCACAGCTGCTGTTTAGGTAAGAAACTACAGTTGCCTGCTGAGCAGGAAGAAGCAAAACAAGAGAAACAAGCAGTTACTGAGGAGGGAAACCCATGAGTTTTTATCCATATAGTAGTACGCAGCAGGATATGTGAATAAAATGGCCTATAAGAAATTGTAATAGTAGTCTCAAAAATAAGAATTGAAACAGTAAAAGGCAGAGCACAAGGAAGGGGGTAGCAAAATTAAAACCACTGTTGGTAGATGACAAATATCTGCATTACTTTGGATGGGATTAGGAGAAATCATTTCTTATCAAAGCCAACAACTGTTTTCTGAAACAGTTCTCAAGTATGTAAGCGTAGAAGCTGCTAGAGAGTTTGGCCAGGGTAATACACAGGAGTTGGTTTAGGAGGTGAATTTAGTTGGTCGCTAAGTAACTCAGAGGAGATAACGCAGTAGCTAATATTCCTATATTACAGCTACCATGCGGAAAAGTAGTCCTAAACCCGAAACCTTCAACAAAGAAAATGTCCAGAAACCAGTGGAGGAGGCAGGGGAAATAGGGAAAGAAACAGTGACAATCGCTGCTGGGGAGTAAAGTAAGGACATTCAAACACCTGGCATAACAAGATACAGGTTAGCAGAGGCTTTAGTACGTTTGAATTCTTTGGTGAAAAGAACACAAACTTTTTTTTACCATACAAATATCCACACAACAGCACCTAAGAATCATCTCTCCTCATATATGAAGCATTGCAAGGTGGGGTTTTTTCAGATACAACATCACTGAAGATAACAGAAGTTACCCACAAGTAGAGAATTTGGTCCTCACTTTCTGTATCTGGTTAGTCCAAGTTTTCTTCTCATTTTACACACTTTACCTTTGCAATAAAAATGCCAGCATCCATAATGGCTTTGATATGCTTCAGCCAGCCGGAGTTTTCTAGGCCCCAGAGAAAGTCACTCATTGAAGGCGATTTCAGCTCACAAACTGCAAAATAAGCTACGTCTTAAATGTACAGTCATTATAGTCCCTTCAGCTTTCACTGACTGTTCAACCTAAGAGTTATCTCTTCAGATAACGCCTGTGTCGAATATCCATCTTTTGAAAAGAATGGCTACTTCACAGTCAAACTTTAACGTTGAAAAAAGCAAAAAAGCATACGTTTGAGAAATGGGGCTGGGTCAAATTTCACCCAATATGTTGATTTAAGTTAAAAAGAGAAGCTGTTACAAAGCCTGTGGCAAACAGTTTACCAAGTACATCCTTCCGTGCAGCGCAGATTTTCTGAAATTGTGTTGGGAGTGAAGTTTTCAAACCCCTGAGAGGGGATCTTCTGTTTAATAATGAGGGCTTGGAAACAGAAAGCGTACGATCGCTGCTGCTGGACAGGACAGCACAATTCACAATTCTGCTGAATTGTGCCACAGCCTCCTCTTCCCAGCCACATTTGGTGATGAAGCTCTGTAAGAGCAGGGCCACCAAACCCAGCCTTCAGCATCACCAGAGGTGATGGTGTTTGAGGTAAAGCGATTCACTCAATGGTTCTCCATCCCTGAATGAAACCTTATTAAAACTTCACTTGTAGCCAGAAAGTATTCTGATGGTGAGGAAAAGCCATCAAGGAAAATATTTTCCTGAAAACTTTCCAAGCTCTATGCCATGTTTAAAGAAAAAACCTCTCAGTTTTTACAACATTAAGTTTCTATCCTGCTGTACCCAAGTGTCTATTTTTTAATATTACAGAGTTTGTGACATCAGAAGAAAAAAAGGGCAATTGGAATCTAGTTCAGATACCTCAATCCAGCAGCAAACAAATACTCAACAACATTTGGTGCAATCTATTTTCAAGACTGAGATACTAAATTCACCACATAAATAGATTACGCATTTATTTTGATCCATGTAGAATTATACTGTCTTTTAAGGAAAAAGCTATTAACCAGTGAAACACATTTAAGGAATACGGTGAAAAATGTCATGGTTTTTACTGAGTTAATGTATGATCTGTGAACTAACAATGTCTTAGTAGGCCTCTCGTCCTCTGGAAATCATCTAAAAAGCTCAGTTAATTATCGCCACTATGACCAGTGGCAAAACTTTAGTTTCCTTCGGTGTAATTGGAATTTAATTTTACAGGCCAAAGTCAGAGTTTATACCACATCTGAACGTATCCAACTATCTTAACTCCATTTAATTCAGAGGCAAAATAGTCTAATGTGTCCATACAAAGTCTTGCAATCTTTGTATGTAGGGCCTCTTCCAGATGGTTACTTTAAAAGTCAGTGCATTTTTATAAATATCCTTTACAAAGTAAAGGATATTTATAAAAATGCAGAGATAGCAGCACTGAAAGCAAACAGCTTTGCACATGATTAATGCTCCTGTGCAGATGGAAGCATGACCAATTAGTAGCTGAATTCTGGCTGAAGCTGCTGGCTCTGTTTACAAAAGTCCAAGGTGAGGCTGAAATAGTGCTTTGCTCATTCCCACTACCAAATTAGAGTCAATATTTACCGACCACTTCACTGAGCAAAGTTCAGACTGTCCTAAAGGCATACACTGTATATTTCACATGGTTTTGGCTACCGATCTGGACCTTAATACTGAGTTCAATTACAAATTCAATTATGAGGCTTATTGTAAGGGGAAAAGGCGTTTCCATCTCAGCAGAAAAGGTACCAAAATCTTGGAGAAATAAGTCCTGCTGCACCTGCTGTGTGGGCACAGGAAAATCAAGAGCCCCTGGGCAGAGCTCATCGCAGTCCAGCAGTGCTCCCTTCCCCAGGAGGGGAGGAAGAAACACAACACATGGTGGAAACTGCCTCTTCCACCAGCAAAAGTACCAGAGGGGGATGCTGGACCAGTTCCCCCATTTCTGGCAGCATGGCCATAAGTAGAGGAAGGAGTAAATGCTGTGGGACAAACCCTCAGGCTCTTTCTGGCTGATCTATCACTGAAGTCCAAGGATCAGAGGGCTGCTCTTACATCAGCAACTACTGCTCCTGGTATGAGGGGAGGAGAAGCTCATATTTGCTGTTTAAATACAGACAGAGAGCATGTGGGGTCATCATCTCCATGTACAACAAACGGGGGTCAAGTCTTGGTTGGTCCCTGGATGTACGGCAAAGCTCACCCCATCACAAATGCCAAACAGCAGCCTCGGTCAGCCCTTGAATCTTTACTGAGAAAAGTCCTTGTGCAACATTTCCTCCTAATACCAAAAATTATTTCAAGGAGGTTGTGCGCAGGATCAAAATTATCACAAGGATCTTCACGTACACCGCTCTCTAAATGAAAAAAAACCCCAATACTATGCTAAAGCAATATGAGGCAGCAGAGACAAAAGCAAAACAATTTTTTTTTTCTGGAAGGAAATTTCAGCATATCGAAATGCATTTTACTTCCAGAGTACAGTCAAATCTCAACATTTTTTGCATATTCTGAAAAAATTCTCATTATCCTACAGATTTAATCATTTTATAATGCTGATATATTTTGCCAAAAATTAACATTATACAAGAGTAAATACATGTTAAAGTTAAGATAAAGAAAATTGCTAGGATTAAAGCCAGTAAAATCACAAAGCTGAAACTGTTTTTTTTTACCTACTCAAATAAATTATTGACATTATTATAAGTATAAATTAATTTCTTCAGCTTTTTCCTAAAGAAACATCATTGAAATGAGCACATTCCTAATGTTAAGTGCATTTTCCAATGGAAAACTGAATAATCAATTTTTGTTCAAATTTCCTCAGCATTGAAAGTTATTTAAAACTGTATATTGAAAATAATCTGCAGACTCCCATGTGAAAAAGATCCTCCAATCTTCACTTCTGCTTAATTCCAGTAAGTTAAATAAAATCCCCTTGCACTCCTGCAACACATCAGACCCATTATGTCTTGATGTCCGCTTTTCCATGCTGTACACTTTCAAGCAACAATGCAGCACACATTAAACTAAGATCAGTTTTCATCAGCCTTGTGTCTTTCCAAAGGTTTTTATGTACCTTATAACATCTCATAACATATCACGAGCAGCAGACATATTTTATAATGCTTGTAGTATAATGTGATGTTTTACCTTAGCGATTCACCTAGGTATGTTTAAATACTCCTTGATAAAAATTTAAAGCCATGTTAAATGTATGTTATCATCGTCCTTGCTAGCCTTTTTGGTTCTGGTTCCCTTTGTATGCGCAAGTCAGGTAATAAATACCCTTTTAAAGGCCACCAGAGAAACAGATGAAGGGACACTGATACAAATGGAAAAAGAGAAAACTACGCGGCACCCTACATGAGCAAAGCCCTGCTCGTACACCAAAAGTGATAAGATTGTAAAAAAAAAAAAAAAAAAAAAAAAGTACTTGAAAGCCTCAAGTGCTTAAAATCGTAGATTTAACTTCTCTAATTTCTAATCTTATCAGCCACGTCGCTAAATATGAGATTTCAACATAGCAAATATAAAACCTATGAAAAAAACAGATGTTCCGAGCATATGGCTCATGTCAAAATAGGTGCTAAGAAGCTATGCCCCGCAAGCAGCATGAAGTGTTAAATGCGTTAGAAGTTACTGTCTTACATGTTGGTTTGGGCCATGGGCTTGTCTCACGAATTTTTGGCTCAAAAATAATACACAGCACTGTTCCATGCAGCCAGGCTGGTTGTTTACTATTTTAACTTTGATGGTCTTAAGCTGAACAAATAAAGGAACAGGTTTATTCACCCAGCCTCTCTCCTAGCCAAACAAGACTTTGTAGTGAACTAAAAATCCTTCCATTTTCCTTCCTGAGACCCTTAGACCAAGGACGTACTTAAGTAAAAATAAGTCATGCAGAGAGTGACTGTTTTACCTGCATCACACTTTACTGCTGGTTTTCATAAACTGCTCTTATTTGAAAACAGAGCACAGCTCTCCTGTCATGGAAAATGTAGGCCCATCTTAGATCTAAAATTAACATTTGCGTACAGATGATGGGAGACAGATGAAGAATAAAAGAGCATGGGTAGAGCGTCAAGTCAAGAGTAGCTAGATCAAGCTGATCCAGGAGGCGACAGAAGGTGTTGATGATATACATGAAGTAAATACTGAGACTCTGTGTTGTGGAGTGAGCACTATTTATTATTTGCTTCTTAAAAACCAACAACCATTGCGGATCAAGGATGGCTTATTTATTCTTAACCTTTTCCCAGAAGGCCTCTAAACAGTAATGTACTCCAAATATTAAATGGCAGTACAGATGTGCTCATTTATACACTGATAAGTATTTATAGAGCAATTGTTATTGATTTCCATGGGATTATGAAGGTGCTGAATGGTTACACCCATTGACTGTGAGTTTTATAAATAAACCTGATGTGACATGCTCTATACACGGCATAAGTAAGTTTATATTAAAATGCACAGTCTAAAATGCATGACTACCTTACTGACCACGTACAGAAATCAAACCATTGGTTTTCTGAGCTTAAAAAAAAAAAATCCTGTATTTTCCACTGGCACCAAAGTCAGCTATAAGTGATTTTTTTTCATTATACCATCAAACTGTAAACCGCAAAAGAAGATGTAGTAGAAGTAAGGTGTATTGAAGTCAAATGAATTTTGTCATTAAAGTAAACGGTATCTGGATTTCACCCACAAAACAAGGTGATCGCACGATTAGGAAATCACCACTAGTTACGATGATGCTCCATTGCGCGAGTCCCATTAGCCAGCAGGCAGCTGCGTGCAGCACGCCAGGCAAAGGTCTCTTCATACCTGTTTTCACTGCTGCCAATTTCAGAGCAGTTAATCTTGATTTGTGTGACAGAAGGATTAAATCTTTCCTCTAGTTTTCAATAAAGAAGAGTATTACCTTCAAGCATTTTCTGCAGACTATTTCTCATGACATGGATGTTCTCAATGCCTATGAATTGAAACTTGATGTTGGAGTAGTTGTCTTCATTTTCATATCCCTTCCCTGCTGCTCTGTTTGCCATTGCATTGAGCTGAAAAAATTAGGGAAAACTGGATGAAAACCAGTAGCAAATGGATTCTTTTCAAAACAAAGTTCGTGGTCTACTGCAATAAATCAGAGTAATTTAAATCAGGCACAAATAGGAAGCATTTATCACAGTGTCAACACAATGGGTTAGGAATCAGGGATCTGTTTACAGCCTATTGCAGGGCGCTGGGTTGCTGAGGCTCTGACCTCTATTTCACACACTGAGTGAAACTTCATTAGTGAGGTTAGACAGAAAAAAACCCACAGCTTATGTAGGGCCCCTCTGCAAGAGCATAAAGGTTTCAATTTGTTTTTAAAAGGCTATTCTGATTTTATTTTTGATCAGCATTACGTTTACTAGCAGAATATACCCAGGAGGTGGCAGTGTCTTATCTGCCATGCCACTGTTTCATAGCATATGTACGCTGTAATGTTGCTCAAATTACTGTGTTCTACTGCTCAAATCATCCAAAAGTTGATACAGCTTACTTCTTTGAAGCTTGGAATAATGAAGAGAGAGTTGGAGTAGTTCTTCCTAAGTTTATAGTATCTTGGCTCTAGTTGTGTAAGACCACAAAATATTTGAATTGCCAAAATTACCACAAATATTTTCATCTTCAATGCAGCGCTATCAAATATTTTGCTGTGCTTCAGCAAAAAATACATTCAGCTGGAAGCTGAAGTTTTGTCTTTGAATCTGTTACTTGCTTCCTGGCATGGGAAAGTCACTAAATGCTTCTTTAGTTCAGTTTTCCCAAGCGTAAAATTAAGGGGTTTTTTAACGCTTATTTTCCCCCCCTTTTGAGATTCTTGGGGGAAAAGAAAAATATCTGCCAAGCTCCTTATGCCAAATGTTGATCTCTGGGCTGAAAACCAGAGCTGATAGAAATGAATTAAGTACTTTTACTTTATTACCCTATCTATTTTTTGTTATTATTTCCTATAGCAAAATCTCACTGTCCAATAGAAAGAAATAGTCTTTTTGCACGAAGTCCCTGCTCTTCTGCGAAATGCATGCTGTAAGGCCGGGGAGCCTTTGAACTTCCCAAGAAATATGAAGGCTCCAGGAGTAACAAAGTGGCCCACGTGGCAGAACCTCCACACCTCCAAGCACATCTAACAGCTTCTGCTCAGGAAAGATGTAAGAATTAAATAACAATGCATATCACACACCCAGACTGGAGGGCACTAATAAAGCTTTTGGAGAGACCTTATGAGGTATCAGTTGGACAAAAAATGACTCGTCTTCATTGCAGTGAGAGCCAATGCTCACAAAAACTCAAAACAAAGTATCTCTTAGGTATTGCCTAGGGGACAAGAGGCTATGCGGGTAACTCCATTTCCAGTTTATTTCACAATATTGCAGGCAGTACTATTGATTTGCTGCTTCTGTGGTCCCTTCTGAAACTCACAATAATTTACTTGAGTACTCAGCTAATGGTATCATGGGATACACAAGAACGTGTATCTTCCTGATCTCTTCCACCCCAAACACACATACTCCTGATATTCAATTTTAATTTGGAACCGAATGCATGCAATTGAATAGGATTGATTGTCTGCTGCCAACTTACCTCCAACTAAGATGGACAAATCTAGCTTTTTTATGTCATATGTCAAAATAGGTTTCCATGGACCAAATTTGACCTCTTAACTTTCGAAGGAAATAACTAAAGACTAAAAGTTTTTTATGCTATTATAATTTCATTTTTAGATACATAAGCAAACAGACAGGTGAGATTGCTTTTCAATTCTTTTAATATGTCCAATTTAATACGTGAAGATAGGGGATTTTTTCCTATCTTCACACTTCCTAGCACATCCATTCCCATGAACAGAACTTGACAATAGGAATACATACTTACATTTGTGGACTACCATTAGGAATTGAAACATTGCATGAATGTTATGATACAACAGAAGGAACCATACTTTAAGATAGGAACCTAGGCAAAAACCGAGCATTTTCATTTACTCAAGTCATGTAAAACTTCTTTTAACTCATAGTACGCGATTCAGGAAAAAGTGCAGGCAAAAAAAAATTTCTTGTCTATCAACCAGCAATCTGTTGATGTTTTGACTATCAATGAACAATAAAAAAAAGATACAGCCTGTGAACAGCACGTCCTTTAAGGACAGAGTCCTCAGTGTGACTTGCTAGAAAGATATAAATTATCTGCTGAATCCTAATCTTTCTCTTTCGAAGTTGACATCAGTATTCTAATATAAACAAAATGAAGCAGCCTCTCTCTGCAATAGCAAATATCTTCAGGAAGAAAGATCTGTATGCATGAGTTTAAGCCACCACAAACCCTTGAAACCCTAAATGCAAAACACCTAGCCCCCAACTGACCTAATCCTCAGTACAATAAATGCTATTAACTGCCTCTGCCGCAGAGCAATTTTATCACATAAATCCTTCATTAAGACAGTCTGAAATAGTCCTCTTGAAAAGCAAATAAATAGAAGGTTAAATTTGCAAGGCTTTCTGACACTCATTTATTTTAAATATTGTCAGTTGCCAAACTTTGCAGCTGCCACAATATTTACTAACAAGTTTTCCACATCACCTACCAAAATTCCATCTGTTGCTCTTAAAGCAGTTGTTGCAAAGCTCTCTAAATTGTGCCTGTCCTCGCTTAATCTCAGTGAATATGAGGAGACAACCTCTAAGGGGAACAGACCTCACTTGCCAGATTTCCTGGCATCGTCTTTAAAGTGGAGAATAACCGAGTCCTGTCTTGTTATAAAGAGTTATAGTACTAATTTGTTTTACTCATAAGCAGTAAGTTTATATTAGCTTCTTCTGTAAACACATAGAGGAAGAAGAAAATGAGGAAAGACAGTAACCTAAGTAAAGCTCTGCATATGGTCATCCTGGAATATTTAAGTGAAGTGGAAACAAAGCTTTCTTCTGCAGCCAAAGTTTTTGTTTTGAAGATTATCAAGCGCAATGAGGGACAGCATATGAAGAGCACTTGGGAATACTGAATTCACTGGCCCAGCAGTATTCATCATCTTTGCAAGGAACCAGTTCTGATGAGAGAAGAGGCAGGTAGTTTTTTAGCTTCCTAGAGCAATGGGAAACCTTGCACCAGACTCAATAACCAACCTTTACATTTGTTAAAGGTTTCCTGAGGAATGCCAGGAACAGCTTGCACTGATATCTATCACTTCCTACATGCTCTAGATTTATACATGCATTAGGAGCTGCAAAATTAACTGTAACAGCTGTAACAAGGCTGTATTTGGCACCAAGGATCACAGGAGCTTTAGAAAATCAGTCCATTCTTGCAGCACAGAGAGAGATAAGTAGGAATCTGTGCATATAAATTTCTTTACATCAAAACATTTTTGCAGAGAAGCTCAATGAAAACAGTTTTCATCTGCTGACTGGCTCCTGAAGAAGCCAATGTTGCTGGAAATATGCCGTTGGTCATGACTGAGTGAGCCAATGTCACTCTCTCCACTTAAAGTACAAACTTTTTTCACTGCACACAGGAGGTGTCTCACCAAAGTCATTTACCAGAAGAGTTTACAGGATGGGACTTTCCTGTTATTACCTTGCAAAACTTCATTAATAGCCAAGTCAGTAACTGTTTAGAAATAAATCCCATCAATGAGCAACCTCCTTAATTAGGGAAGAGTACCAATATCATCAGCCAGGAAATGTTAAGCTATAAATATAATCACATACAGAAAACTGTTAAACAAGCATCATTTAGGCAGCCAGGTCTGTACTTCCTATCCAAAGACTGCTCTGAACACAGTCGTACCAATCCTTTCCTAGTGCTCATCACAATTCATTTTCTTCAGGCCCAAGGCGGTACCATCCTTGTCTTCCCAATAAAAGAGGGGGAATTGAAGGTCAAAGTAGTCACCAAATTACAAAGTACAATGACACATCCCAAGGCCCTGATTTGCTGACTACTGCCTCCCATTACAGCTGTGAGTGCTCAGCACTATCCTACCAGCCCCCAGGTCTTCAGTCAATCGCCAACCAGACAGGTTCCTTGTTTCTGCTCCAGCTCTGCCAGGTTTGCCCTTCCTCGCTCCATTCCTCATGTTTCTCAGCTTTAGCCACCTTGCCCTTTCAGGCTCTGTCTCCTGATTTCAGGATGCTGAACCAGCTTCCTTGTTCCTTTTCCTCAAGCTTTTGCTCTCATTTTTTCTTTTCCCCCGTTACCGGTCATCCTATATCTACTAGGGATTTTGTGGAGATTTGCCCCTTTGTTTTCTTTTCCTTCACATGTTTTGGTAACTTCAGCAGTGAACCTTCTGATAGTGTAAGAATGAACATATCCCTGCTCCCACCTCCAGGCACTGAAGCCTATCTAGTCCTCATCACCTTGAGCTGTTTGCTAGCATGCCAAATTTGGACACAAGTTTTGTTAGCTTTCATCCTCTTCTAGATCATTACTGAGTTTCTGTGTTTCTGCACAGTGTAATTTTTCTAAAGCTTTTATCTTGGCCAAAGATTTTAGTCAATTATAGAGATATGTTGTCTGAGATCATTATTTACCATCTTTCAGATTCTCTCTCAAAAACACAGAAGTGCTGGATATATTAAAAGAATATCTCCTCAATTCTTGTAATCTGAGTAAATGGTCTTTTCTTAGCCTCATGCAGAGGTTGTTGAAATTTTCCCACTTGCAAAAGAAATCTTCCATCAAAAATTTTAGTATAAGCAGGCAGAAGTTTGCAACATTACAAACAACTGTAAATACAGTTTTATAATGGGAATTATTTTTCACTAGCCTCATCAGTAATATAGCTACTGATAGCTCCTCTGTGTGCAGAAGCATTTACTATTCCAAGTTATTTATTTTTCTGGATCTTAACATTTTGTTAAGAATAAAAAAGAGAAAAGCTCAGTGTAAAGACAAAAAATCTCTATGAGGTAAAAATGTGGGCATGGTTCCTAGTTAAGAATCCCCTGATAAATCCTGATTTACCTGTGGAGTTACACAGGTGCAACTAAGATCAGAAGTGTGGTTGATCATTTGGGCTGTGCATCTTCCCTAATGTATTCAGCCCAGATTCAGTCTTGCTATGTGTAAGAAATTCAATGTACTTACTTTGGGCCGAGTGTCAACAACGTATATGAACTCACTTCCTGGATTTGCTTTTCTAATGGCCTGGAGCATCTGTTCGTCCTCAAGGCATCGAGCACTAAAGCCAGATAAAGGCTGGCTGCTTCTACATATGGAGGCCTGCAGAAAAACAAACAAACAAACAAACAAAAATCAACATAGTTATTAAGCAGAAATTATTTAGTATCCAGAAGCATTTACAAAACAAGCTCATTAAATGTTTGTATAGGTGTACAGTTATGTGGGAAGGGCAGAGTGGTAAAATGAATCACGTTAGTAAACAAATTCATTTTAAAAAGGCAAGGAAATATTAAAACAATACAACTGTCTTGGCCCAGGTCTAGTCTTGAATCCAAGTTTTAGAGCTATTTTAAATATAGCATTTCCCTAAAGTGGAATAACTCCTGAAAGGTGGTGTCTAGAGGATGTGATGAGTACAACATTGCAATGACCAGAACGCTGATATGACATAAAGAATGGGTCCTTTTGCACTGTCACTCACACTTACCAGTTATGATATTGATGACACCCAACCTGCACCAATACATGCTTTACTAAACAGCCTGAGACACCATGAGTCCAGGAAACAAAAATGCATAATGCTCAGCTAGATCACTGATGGTGGTGTATTTTTAGCACTGCCTCTGGAGAAAGATCTCACTGCATGGGAAGTGGGCCAGGCAGCCTGACTCCTGGAGTATATTTATTAATCCGTGCTATTGAAGAAGGCAAGAGAATTTCTCCACAGACCCATTAGGATCAGCCCTCCAGATGAAACTGGGAAAGAAGGAACAGAATGTGAAGTAGGCGAGCAGGGAGGTTTTTATTTCTGCTAGGCAGAGGGCAGCTAGATTTGTAGAGGGCAAGGGGCTAACATATGCACTTTCTAAGTACTGAACGTAAGGATGAAGAGAATCTGCCTGCTGGAGGTCGACCCATGCAGACTGCCCTAAAGATTATTTATTACTGAGAAGGGGCATGCTCATTTTGAGCCAAGTCTTTGAACTATCAGTAGTTAGTCAGTAAAATGTGGATCTTTAATACAGAAATCCTGAATTGTGTGAGAGCCTGTTCATACTTTATTAATAGTTTTTGCAAACAGATTAGTAGTTACCTAGTCTTGCCTACTGATCAGCATGCATTCTAGTGACTTAATATATGCTTATACCTCCTTTGCTTGAAGCAAAAGGTACATACGAATATGTCCACAACCTGTCATTTTAATAGACAGAAGACATTTCTCTCTCATTCATAGTGTTCTATACACAAGGCAGATATGGCCCTCAAGATTAAGGTTAAAGTTAGAGTTGTGGACGAAGGTTAGGATTTAGGAAAGCATGGGCTGGAGCCCATTACGTTATATCATCACAGGGGCCCAAAGGTCTAAGGTAGGTGCTGGCACCTGTATGAGAGAATGGCTTGTCTGTCAAGTTAGGCTTGGAGTTAAGATCGTGTTTAGCCCCAGCTTAAGAGACAGGTGTACTGCCAGTACTGCAAAACTAGGAAGATAAGCTGACCTAGTGACCATTAGATATCATAAGTGGGAATCATTACCCATGATATCCATGAAGAGATCACCTCCTTCTGACCCAGGCCAACTGCTTAGGATGAGCATATACACCTATAAAATTTCTTGGGCTATGTTTAAGAGTAGGGCAAGAGATGAGGTCATGTATTGCTATCGGACAGGCTGAACAGATAGTTCCAGATTTTGATCTTATCATATTCACACAGATCCTGTAAGACGCAGAGTAAGGTGTCAGATCATAATTGAATTTGTCAGTGCCAAAGAGCTATGGGAAAGTTCTGGGTATGAAAGATTGAATGAGTGGCACTCATCTCCCCTGCATGCAGCAGGTTGGAAATATGCCGTTGGTCATGACTGAGTGATGCATGACTGCATCTTCCCAACCTGCTGTTACGATAGCTGTTCAATGTCTACCATCACAAATCTTATCCCACTCCTGCCCATCACTCTATTAGCTGGCAACTCATGCCAACCTCCAAACTCACAAAGAGGTATTTCCTCCAACATTCCCAACCCTTTCCCCAGCCCTTTGAACTGTGAAGAATCCAGGATTAAACACAATAGTTCAGATCCTGGTGGTCTGAATCTTAATCTGGACTCCAACTGCAACAGGGAAAACATTCAGGCGGAAACCATGAAACTCATCCAAACTGGAGCACTATATAATGGAATCTAGTTGATCCCCGAGACCTTTTCTTTCACTGAGATTTGGAAATGTCCAAGTGTTTTGAATCCTAGATATCTATATTTGGACTTAGTTGATTATGGAAAGTGATTAATTTTGAAAATTTTGGCCCTAATGAAATATTAAAGATAATATGCAATTTATACAGAAATTCTATTTACTATTTAAATCTTCCTATCCTCCTGTTTTGTTGTCTAATTCATAGATCTTTATGGAAGCAGAATTCTGATGAAAGAAGGGATGAAGGAGTCAAAATAATGTCTCATTCCTTCCTTCTGAAGTTTAAACCTATGATAGGGGCCACTGTAAAGATAAGATTTCCATGGAGACTGTAGCTTATGATTCCTGCTTGTGACATCCTACAGAAACATCTCCCATCCTGTGCCACAAACTCTACAGACGCCCTGTAATCCCTCACTAGCTCTGTCTCTTGGGAAGACCTGGCCATCTCCCAGCACTAGGGAAGACCTCTCGATGCAGTTGGCAGTCTGAGACTGAAACAGAAGGAAATATTAGACACACAGATCCTTTGTGAGCGCAANAGAAGGAAATATTAGACACACAGATCCTTTGTGAGCGCAAAGGGGACACCATCCTCCTAACTGGTAATGACAGTTGAGCCAAGCCAGTCCCTAGGCAGCTGGGACACAAATGTAAAAACACGCAGTCCATGGGATCCTTCAGTCCAAGGGTCTCCTTTACCTCAGCTGCCAGAAACAGAAACGCAAATTCTAGGTACAGGGTTTTTTCCCAATGGTTACAGACAAGTGAGGCAGTTCCTCACTCAGCCCTGAGAACCTCTGTCAAGGAGAGGAGAAGGTGGCACTCTT
>WAAD01042700.1:5990-24025 GCA_013389945.1 Fregata magnificens
ATGGAGAGTGGCTTGGCAAGCTCCTCCGCCAGCTCCCTCAGCACTCTCGGGTGGATCCCATCCGGCCCCACAGACTTGTGAGCGTCCAGGTGGCGCAGGAGGTCGCTGACTGCTTCCTCCTGGACTGTGGGGGGTTTATTCTGCTCTCGGTCCCTGTCTGCCACCTCAGGGGGCTGAATACCCTGGGGATGACTGCTCTTACTATTCAAGACTGAGGCAAAGAAGGCATTAAGTACCTCAGCCTTTTCCTTGTCCTTGGTGACAATGTTCCCCCCTGCATCCACCAGAGGATGGAGATTCTCCCTGGCTCTCTTTTTGCTGTTAATGTTACAGGTTTTGATACGCTTCTCCTCATAGATGCTTGGTAGCCTCAACTTTTAATGTTGAACCTCCTTTATTTTCTGAAACTTTAGGGTTTGTTTGGAAGAAAAGCACTTTATAGACTTGAACTCTCTACTCTTGCTATAGACTGCTCTATAGACTGTCTGATCTGGTTCTCATTTACTTTATTTTTATAATGTTTTCATTAGCATCAGTGTGGATGTTAATGAGATTTAGACCGGAAGGTTGTCACTGCATTATCATTGTTCACATTGTCCACACATGAATCTTTTCTGTTTCCATGCCCATACACATACAGTCATGGTATTTCATACAACAAATGACATTGACTGACCAGAAACAGGCTTTTGCACTTTCTGGTGTTTGTCCTGCAACTACATCTAATTCTTATGCTCGCCTGACCTACTGACATCAGATAAGCAAAACCAAAGCATTAGCGAGTCGCTATTCTGCCCGCACCCAAACCGCGTCGCATGCAAGGGCAGGAGGGAGAAGCTGAGCAAAGATGGCCCCATTCAAACACTGCTCCTTGGGACCATGCCATCCCATGGCAGGTGTCTCCCCAGACTCCTGCTCTCACACTACCCCAGCCCCTGCAGCAGGACAGCCCCACATGGGACCATCACAGGCCCCAGGTCACCCAGATCATACCAGCTAATCCAGCACTGAATTATGGCTGTCGTGGTACCCACATCCACCCACTGCCATCACCTGCTGTGCTTTGCCTAAAACCGATGCTGAAAAAGAAGCAAGAGCAGCTCGTGAGCAGCCACACAAGACAGATCAGCTAATTGCTAATGAAACAGATTGCTCTAACCAGATCCAAAGCAGAGCACAGTGGTTTCAAAAGAAATGGAAAAAGTGTATAAAATTGTTTGACAATTACTGATATGCTGAGTTAAGACATGTCATTACGATGGAGTGGGACGGGGGTCACTTAGACCATTAATAATATAAAATTTTGTTCAGGCAAAAATGTCATTAATTTTATCTGATCAGTTTAATTTGTCAATTCAGGATAAACACATGCATTTACAGCAGCAGCTAGCACCAGGAACAATGCCTGGCATAATTTCCCCCACACCTGTCAACATCCCCCACCAAAAAATTAAAAAAATGTATATGTAACTTTTCTGTAGCAACAACGAAACAAAGTTACTGCTAATCAGCCACATTTACATTCTCTAAAAGTAACTCTATATATGGAAACCCCATGTATTCAACAGGGTACATGGATTAAATTTTTTACTGTTCTACCTAAAAGTAAAGCACAAAGCTAAGACAGAAAGGAAGGCAGAGGAATTCTTAAGGCATTTCCAAGCCCTTAGAATTAGGGTTTAACTGCAGTGTAAAATGATTTGTGATGAGAACAAGGCAGATAAGGGAAGTGTTCTGCCTTGTAGCAGCCCTTTCTTTTTCACTGCAATAAAAAGTTATCCCACAGACTAAGCCAGACCCCCACAGCAGTTTGTGAGATGGCTGTTGCTGAATATCCTTCACCCTGATGGCTGTGATGGTGCCAGGATCCCCTAGGGAAAAATTCCTTCCAAGAGGAGCAGTTCAGGTCCTTAAAGCAACATAATCCATTCTGGATTCCTTTGGGTTTTGAAGTACGCAACTGACTTTGCAGTCACTAAATCTATGCTTCGGCTGGTATTTTTACAAGTACTCCTGCATCTTTGTGGTTCAAACCGAAACACAAACATTCTTACAGAGTCCAGAAAGTATTTGCCAAAAATTCTAATGGCAAGTGTTAAAACAACTCTGAACAGATTAAACTCTCAGCCTCTTTACTGCAGACCACAGAAATGACCCTAGTGCTTGACTTTTCACTTCCAGACTAAAAGTTCAAAGGAGAAAGAAAAGCCAGATAAGATACTGGAACTGAAGGGATGATCTGGCATTTTCAGTGCTGGAAGAAATCATGTTTATTGGATATCCCAACTGTTCAAATTCTATGCCACTTCTGTAAGTAGAGAAGTTGAAGAATTTATCCATCTATAGCAAACTATGCACAGTTCAGAAGATAAACGAAAGATTTATCTGTGCTCATCACAACTTTGTGAAAGACCATTAAAAAGGTTTCCAAAAAGAGTCCCGGTTGTAGGCAAAAGTAAAAGCATGAATTAATGAGAATTTAAATCAGCTCTTGCTGATATAAATTTTCCAATTTCCTAGGCTTCTCCAACTCTGTAGGGCATGCTGCTGCTATTTAAGAATGGCATAGCTTTCTGAAAAAAGGAAATCTAGCTTTCACTTAAATAGTAATGTCAAGTACTTTATAATAATCAGATAAATACATTTGATCCTAAGTGTTCAAATGGAGGAAATTAATTGCTTCACAATGCAGAAGGATAAAAGCTACCTGTCAGAAATTAAGGTGATTGGGTAACATCAGTAATCCTCCTCCTTCCATACAGACTGAGGCAGACTCTTCTTGTCCACAGTGAGAACGACAGCCTCTTATGAAGACCTCATACTGAGCTTTCATAATTGCTTTAGTAATTCCACTGCTACCAAAAGAAACACATCAGTAATGCATCCTCCCTAAATATAAGCTGCCAAATGTCCCCCACCTCTCAATTTAAGACTGTATTTTCAGAATTAGACATGCTTTCCCAGACATCTGCCCCCAGTGTAGCCCTCCTTGGCTAGCAGTCAAAAGACTAACAAGGCACCTGTACAGCTGGCATGGTGTGTCGTAAACCAACTATACTAATTTATCTGATTGCCTTCCAAGGGTGATGTGGGGAAAAGCAGCTGACATTAACCCATTGTCTAACCAGGATATAGAGAACTGATCTGGCATGTGACTATTCATTTAGAAAAAAGGTATTGGGACAGGAGGGACTCCTGTTTTCTGAATCCTCATAAGGCTTAAGAACTTACTGAATATATCCAACTTTGTATGTAACAAAGCATCACTGGTGGGAGGTTGGTGGTGGCAGCAGAGTGGGATGGGAATTGACTTATTGCCATGAATGGTGACACGCACCCTGAAGCCGAACAACGAGTGGAGCCACAGCTTGGGGGGAAGCATAATAGCATAATGCCTTAGTTTGTCCCTTATGTGACATGTAATGAAAGTGAGTTCTGCC
This sequence comes from Fregata magnificens, assembly GCA_013389945.1. Taxonomy (NCBI): domain Eukaryota; kingdom Metazoa; phylum Chordata; class Aves; order Suliformes; family Fregatidae; genus Fregata; species Fregata magnificens. Next base: position 9,431 of record WAAD01042700.1, read on the forward strand.
CATGCCAACTTCTGCAGAGGTCTGGATCCTGGGAAGCATTTGCCTGGCTCCTAGCCAGGATGGGCTGGAGGTGGTTTGAAAATAATGGCTACTAAAACATGGCTTGGAAATTTGATTCCTCCTGGGATCCAGAAGTCTCTTCCTGGCCCTGCCACCACTGCTGGCTAATAGCAACTCAGTGGACATCCTGGCTTGAAATGGCTATGAAGACATTTTACTAATTTGTTAGTAGATAATGCTACAGGAGCAAGATCTTCAAGGCCATTTAATTATAGCAGTGGTGCCAGGACAGTCAGCCTGATGCAGTTTAAGGTTTATACTTGGCAGTTAATAAAAACAATTGACCATCTCTGACAGCAGATGTTTCCTTAAGGGTATACAAACAACCTTTTAGCAGAATCATCCAGTTCATCCCTGATAGCTTTCCTGTATGTGACAAAACCAGAGGTGACCATAACAACACAGCGAATCACTGATGCAGGATCCCACATTACAGAACTATGTAGAGCAGAGATGTCATATTCCTGTATGTAAAGTTAGGAAAAGGTCAATGCACTGTAAGTGTCTCTTAAATGCACTTAAACATAAAATCAGAAGGGTCTCATTTTTGATGCATTATGGGGTTTTGGTATTTCTTGGTATAGCTTCATTGTCAAATGGCTTTTAGGTAGCTATCATACACTTACATGGATTTCCAGCTTAAGCAGATGACATCTAGAAAATAGTTATCTCCACCTTTTCTATTAATGCCTCCATGAATTTTTACTGAAATAGTTAGGTTTAGTGGTGTTTCAAGAACAAATTCTTCACACATTGAATCTCTTGCCAACACATTGATGTTACAGAATTCAAATGAATTAAAATCTCAACTAGCCTGAGGCTTTTACTTCAAAAAAACAAAACCAAAACTTACCAAACTTGTATGAGAGCTTAATGCCTGTGATTTGAATAATGAGGCACTTACTGTGATCAGCTGAAAACAAAACTTGCTTAGTATTCCTCATAAGTGATTTTCAGTTTAAAGACAAAACTATCTTTCCATACCCTGTCTCCAAGATAATTTGTTAGAGAAAGCTCCTCTTTCAGTTTACATTATGCTTATGATAGACTGAAATATCTTTTTCTGTGCTCTGCAGGTAATAATCAGTATCTTTTATTTTGTTTTTTGACACTTGAAGTGAAGAGTCATTTGATTAATAGACCCTAGGAGCCCCATATGATCTCAGGATGATTTTTCAGGAAGACTTTAATAAGGTGTCTTCCTAGCCTGTCACCCAAATGTATCGCAGCTCCCTATCAGTTGTGCATGAATGTGCTAGTAGAACTCATTCATGAATCTTGGCACTTTCAAATAAAATGGAATCGAGATTTCAGCTTTCTCAAGGCCTAGATCCATATTGCCAATGGTCTTCCATTACAAAAAGCATTTGACAAATCCACCTTTATAATGATTAGTGTAGAAAAATACATCAAAGCCTAGAGAACTTCATGGGTGTTTTTCTACCTTTTTAAAAAACTAGAACTGCCAAGAAAGTGACTCATTTTATCCAGAAGGTTTTGACGTCAGAACCGTAAGATCTTAAAAAAACCCACCCAGTTGTTTGTTGATAACATCATAAACATTCCTAAAACACATTCCATTCATTTTCAGCATTTGTCAGTGGCATTTCAATTCCATGCATATGAGTGCTTTTCAGACACATGTTTCAGGAATTCATCTAATCCATGCAAAATTCTTTGGAATGGAAACTGTTCCACTGCAAACACGAAGCTTGCAGAACTAAGGTCTACAGTTGTGTGTTTCCCAGAATTTGAAACTGCCTCTAGACATAAAAGCAAGGTATCCTAATGGAGAAACAGATTTTTTTTCGTTGTTATTTTTTCATATGTACTGATAATTTACTGCACTCTAAGGGGGAAAGAATTCAAAGAAAGGCAGAAAAACACAAATATCAAATGTCCACTCACTTTATTGTGAGGCATATCAAGAGCCATAGATGCTTTAGGGTAGTGAGAATGACTGGAATTATTCGTATGACTTTTTTGTGTTATTTGTTACACACATAACCATGGTATTATCTATCACCTCCCTTAAAAATATGACTTTATGGTTGCTGAGAGAAATGGTATCATACCAAATTTGATAACATCAAACTACCATTTCCCCATTTACCTTGATTTTTTCACTACCCCCTTGCCAAAATGAAAGGTAAGTGTTATGCTGAGTATACGTCTGCTGAATATGTTTGGGTATATGGTATCCTCTGCTATGATATGATGAATGCTGTTTTTGTCTTCTAGTGTAATTCCTATACCTTAAAGTATATATGTTCTATGTGTTATTACCATATACAGTGATGANGTGAATAAATCTGTGAGTTTAAATCCCTGGGGAGGATGTAGCTTTTAAAAATACTGGATAAGTGAAAGGTTTGTATTCAAGAATGCTAACTCATTTCTGAATATACACTGGGCTCCTCTGAACCCTTGCTAAAGATTCTGCATCCAAGAGTGAAGACAAAACTAAACCATTTTGACCGCTATTTTTAGAAACCCCAGAGGACAGCAGCTCTACCACAGATGCAAGTAGAGCCAACCATAGTTTTGGTATCCTCTTCGACCAGGTATATGGGCCACTTGGTAGACTGGATCAGGTAGCCCAAACCTCTCAGTGAAGTTAATGTTATCAGCAGTTTGCTATCTTACCACCTTCTTCCTCCACTCCTGCACAAAGACACTCTCCAACTAGGTTTTCTGTCACCAAGGAAAAATTTGGATGTTTCACCACTTACAAGCAGAGTGACCTGAGGGATGTTTAGGACAATAAACACATGCTGCTGTAACAAGCTGGATGGAGACATCCTGAGACACAGTGACTGGATCTCTAAGTGTCATACACATAGTCAACAAGAACTAGCGAGAAAACAGCTCCCATCCATCCAGCAGTTCTTAAGTCTGCTAAAGTTTTTGGTGTTCCCCAAATGGAAAACACTTCCTTTTCAACAAAAAAGTTATGGAAATATTTAGCTATGAAATCATACCTCTTGAAGAAAACACGTCATGTGCTTCTAACTTTGAACAGGGATACAGCTGCTCTGCAGATCCAAAGGATTTACTTTTTGACTCTAGTGAGTTTTGCAGCACAGAGAGAGAAACATATTGAACAGAGGATGTACCTTTCTTATAATATAGCATCAGGTATATGATTGAATTCACAATCTCAAATAAATTGCTTTTCCCAAAATTGCCTTTAAGCTTGGCACTCCTTTAAGTGTGAAGCTGTTGCCTATAAAATGTTCAACAGCAAGATTAGAGGGCAATTCCTCAATTGCACAAAAGCAGGAAAAGCAAAGGATAGCTGGGGTTTGGCTCAGTTTGGTATGTTTTGTGGGTGGGATTTGCAGGTAAGCCTCTGCAGCACAGGATGGGTGTGCTTAATTGTACTGGCTGCAGTGTTCTTCTGCGGAAGTACCTTGGAGACCCCCAAGTTCATCTGACTAATGAACTTTCATATTCTACCACTCAGAGAACAAAGTGGATTAAACAGCCCTCCAGAAATGGCTCCATTTTCACTAAACTCTTATTTTATAAACTTAAAATCACCTCCTATATTTTATTATGGCTTTAGATAGTACATTTTCAAGTCTCTGTTTTATTTTCTGAGGTAAACTTAGGGTTTCATATGCCTTATCATGAAGATATAACACATGGGTGTTTTTATCCAGTCTCAAGGAAACTGATGGAATTGAGCACTGGCTCTTGTACTTAATTATGTACTGAATTACTGCAATGAAGCTGTACAAAAATGGAGCAAAATTACACATATCAATAATGTTTTGATAATATGTAGGAAAAGAAAAAAGTAACCAAAACAAAAGATTCAGTAAGAAAAAGACACTAGTTTAAGGTTTTCACAGTCATTTTCCTACCAGATTATGTTCTTTCCAGTGTTGCATAGAATAAAGCTTATCTTAATGCAAATACTGTTTGGAAAAGGAATAATGGTATCCTGGTGAATTTTGGAGTGATTTGTAATGTGTAGTAGAATCACAGCTATCTGTGACTTCCAAATATTGATGTTCAGCAACTCAAATATTTTTCATTTCAGGGGAAAAGAGTTTAAGGCAAAAGTACCAAATTCAGAACTGGTCTAAGTCACATTACTCAAGACATTGAACTGAAGTTACTCACTCTTAACAAAAAAAAAGTGTAAATACAATTGCGGCCTGAATTCAGTTTTTAAGTGAAAAATGTCACTATTATCTCAATGTTGCTTGTCGAGATTTGAGTTTATTAATAAATGTGGTAACTGAAGTTACTTCTACTTCCATAATGACTACATTGCAACTTATTGGTGACTCATGATGTCTTAATTTTATTTCATGTTCTATTTTTATTAAAATATCTCCCTAATGTTTCCTTCAAAAGTGAGTATGGAGACTTTTGGTTTGTCACGTTACCAACACGGAAGACTCCAGACCCCTGTCACAGTGCTGTCACCTACTTAGTTTCCCATGCTGCAAGTGTCTGAGCACATTTATGAGTCATGTGCTTCCTGACAAAAAAGAAAAACCCCAGTGGTTCATGTACATACATGCAACTTGATTTGGTAAAATGGTGGTATGTTATCACTTTGTTTTGGTGTTATTCTCTACTATAGTATTGGAGTACTTTCTAAATGCACCAGTCTGTGCCCTCCTGGAACTTGTAATCAAAACTCAGGAATAAGGGGCAAGAAACTTTCCCTAATTCTTAGTTTAATTAATAAAAATCAATTAATGCCCTGCAAAGGATGACAAATGTTTTGCCCAAATCACAGCTCCCTTTGTCCCCCAAACAGAAGACTTGAGGTATGTTTAGATGTCGAGCTGGAATGTATCTCACATAAACAAATATGGTCCCTTCTGCAAAAAGAGGGTGGGAACTATTGTAAAGGCTTCACATTTTCCTAAGTTTACTTATCAGCCATAATGACTCATTTCCTCTGTTGTTTTTTTCAGAAAATTCCCTATAGCCTCTCTTTGATAGAATCAAGATCTACTCCATTGCCTCAGGACTTTTCCTAGTTATCGTCCATCCAAACAGAAAAGAGAAACAGTGTATTGCAATTTAGGCAATCAATCAGAGCAATCCTTTTGCAGGATGGGATGATTTATGCAGGACAAAGTGCTTCTGATCATTAATGCCTTTGCTTTTCAACTACAAAAGTACATTTCAGCAGAAGACAAAATTTTACTAATGAGGAATGAGTTATGGCAGCCTGATAATAGCAGATGATTATTCCAGTTCAGACATCAAATGCATGAGAGAAAGCGATCACAATAGAATTTCTCAATTCAAAACAATACCACCTTTTATACACTCTAGAAGATCCAGAAGAAACTGCAGCTATGCCAGTTACATGGAGAATGCTGACAAATTGATGTTATGGCTTAACTTATTCCTGGAATCTGAGGGGAAAAAACCTGAGCACTATACTTTTTGCCAGTAGGTTAGCAAAAGGATTTATGATTCTCTCACTACAGCAAGTTCATATTTGGGCCTAAGGCATGATATCAAGCTTTCCAGCTACCTGGGTGCATCTGAATAGACGTTTGCTTAGAATATCAACCCGCATACCTGAAAACATTTCCTATGCCACTGTTCATAAAACCTAAGCTAAAGGTATACTTGCGGAGGGTCTGAGAACAAGGAAGAGGAACCCATCTAACACTGCAACATGCAGTAAAACAACTTTCGTCCACCACACACACTTCCACTATCCTCAAGAACTTCTAAGGATTTAAGCCTGAGGTTACCCACATCTCTTCTAGGGGGGGGATATCTCGTGGGGGCAATTCCCTTCTGGTCTGGAAGGAAGGGGAGAGAGAATCTCTGAAGTATGTTATGGCTTCAAAAGGCATTTAAAGGGTTCAGCTGTAACATTTCTTACTAAAACCCTGGAATGCAGATGTAATAGCTAGAGGATTAGTGAACCCCTGAGCATCTGGTAATCTAATGCTGGGGTTAGGCCTTTATGGATTGCTGGGAGCACAACTGCATCACGGAGGTGCTCTGCATTTCTCCCCTCTTCATAAAACCACAGCCTTTATCTAAACAAGGCAAATCACCCTGGGGGCTGATTTGCAAGTTTACTCCTACTTAATTCTGTAAGGCCCTTTTCCTTGCCTCTTGGGATGCTTTGTACCAGCTGTAACTTCCATAGGATCTTCAAGGTTCATTCCATGTGGAGGATATTACAATAATCCCATAGGGAAGTAGGTGCTCCAAGCCTGGAGCATCAATCCGGAGTACTAATTTTGTTTTGCTTCTTCCTGTAGAATTGCAGATTGGAGTCTTTGTCCTCATGAGCTGACCTCTCACTGCAGCTGTTCTGGAAGATGCCTTTCTTCCAGTGTGTAAAGTGGAAAGCTGCTGAAGTTGATTGGTCTTTATCGTTCAGGTCAGTGATGAGGTCTGCCTGATTTGTGCAGTGCCACTGGCAGGGAAGCTCTTGCCTTCCAACTGGCACCATTATGGGGCCTGGTAGGGAGCAGTAGGTTAAAAGCAGTGGCATTTCAAGTGGCATTTGCTGGCTGTTCCCTGGGGACCAGTGGCCATGGGGAGTCCCTGGGGGGGGCAGGGCAGGGCAGGTCATGGCCAGCAACCAGGGCTGCCCCACCACCCCAGCCAGGGAGCAGGGCAGCCAGGGAGCAAAAGGGCAGCCGGGGAGCAGAAGGGCAGCCCCTGCCCCGGGCATCAGCTTAAAAGTAGCTCCCGGAGGACAGGGATGGGCTTTGGCCACTGCGTCCCCACAGGGCACCTGGGAGCCTCTTCCCACAGCACTAGCGGAGCACGGCTGCCCTCTGAGCTGGTCCTGAGTCCCAGCGGCCAAAATTCCTGGAGAGGGACAATGTGTCCAGGCCATGACATTAAGTACAAGAGGTGTAAAGCACATAGGCCCAATCTTTGCACTGAACACCAGAAACAGTGGCATCCCAATCCTCAGTTCAGATATCCTCTAAAAATCCATTTCTCTTTTAAAATTTATTCTGTGTGCTTATTTGCAGATTTTAGGTATCATGACATTACAAGTCAGACTCTCGACTTCTTGGGAAGGGCTTTGTGGTTTTAGATATTAATTGGAACATGCTTTGTGTTTGGCTAAGAAAACAAATCAATAATAAAGCCAATTTTTTTTCTAAATTTTTAGGATCTTTGTAATTTTGAAAGTTCTAAGAAAAAAATGTGTGCTTTTGAATCCCCAACCTAATTTGCTTTCTTTTAATCTTTTCTCAGAAAAGGGAACGGAATACTTTCCTGAGGCTTTAAGCTTTCAGAAACAAAACTTTCCTTACCGTGTCCTGTCCATTGCAAAGAGACTGAAAGAGAAATTCCTCCCTTTGGCTTCAGCGCAGTTAAGCCAAGACTAAAACAGTGAAGACATGAAAGAATCAGGCCCATGTTCTCATAGCCATATGAGATCACAAACACAGCCTGGTAGTAAGGAAGTACAAAAGCTGGACTACTGCCCAAAGAACATGCATACAGATCCTGAGTGCAGATCTTGGTCTTGAGTGTACCGAATATGAAGAGGATTCCAAATACTGTGGTGTATGTCAACAGGACTCTATCATGAACCTTAAGCAGTTTGGAGTCCATGAAGGTCCGTACTTACCCAAAGTTCATAGGTTACTGTAAGACTTCTGGCACACAGGACATAGGCTCAGTCAGCTACAGGAAGATATGCCCAACGTTCCAGAGCCCTACTCAATACATTCTCAATGAAGGCGAGAAATTATGTTAGAGGCAAGATTCAGCAACTCTGCTTGTATGTGACTCTTGACTACTTGTATAAATATGGGCTTTCTGTGGATTGCACTGCAGAGCTTTAAACCTTGTTGCACTGTGACCTGAAAATGGTGTTCAGGCACCTTGATACTTTGCATCTGTTATGCATTGACTTTTCAAGACTCCCCAGGAAAATAAAAACGTCAGTTTTCATCTTGTGCACCATATGGTTCAGGCATTTTAGATCTGGCAGCTTAATCTCACAGATCTGGCAGTTTAGTCTCACTGTGTTGTTTTTCACTTTTAAAACAAAAACCTCCCCTTTAATACATAGCACGGTACTAAATGAAAACCTCCATGTAGTATCTAGTATGGTCCCAATTATAAAAGTTGGCACAGGGATGTGTGCTGAAGAAAAGGACATCTGGGTTCTTAGACAGAAGACAACCATAATTCACACGCGGATATCATATCATAAGGGATGGATCTCAACACAGTGCTATATCATTTTCCTCAGTCAACAGCATCCCCGCTTAACATGTAAACTCCCGGGAGCTCAGATGCTTTTGTATTACGCATTCAGACACAGCTTTGCACAACTGGGCCCTGACCTACACTGGGTGCCACGAAGGCAAAAATGACAACCATCTTAGATTTTCAGCTCCAAAGGCTTCAGCGTCTTTCCCTTAGATGTTACACACTCTGCTAAGGGAAAACTTTGCCATTTTGGATATTAGCTGATGTCTATGGAGAGCTGTGTATTCATCTGAACCAGGTCCAGCTGGGAAGATGGGTAACACTTTGTTATGCCTGAACTCATAAGCTCCATAGACTAGCAAGGTAGAGATGTATGCTTAGATGCACTGTCTTGTTTGCATGTTATTACATAGCTTTTCTCTGGCTCGTAACAATAACAAAGGCCAAAAGACACATTTTCTATCTGTGTCTCTTCATTACAAGCCTATAGGTAAATGCAAATGCAAAATTGTAGTCTTCATCTGCCGCTTGTTAGCTGATGTGGTAAACTGTACTGCCTTTGTGGTATGATAAATATTCTGACTTGTTTATTATTGTTAGTGTCTGCTTTCTATTACTCATAGGCATCAGAAATTTAAAATTCTGTTTATGGCAGTTGTATAACAAATTACAATCCCCCCTGTATTGGACAATATAATATGGAGTTTGTTTCCCATGTATTAACTACCTTCACTCAGAATTAAATTATTTGTATTTTACAAAGCAGCAAACAAAATCACTTCCAAATCTAAAAACATGGTAGGGAAAGTGTGGGAAGGAGGCAGTCTAAATTGCTGTGGCGATTTAATAGACCAGGGTGTTTACATGGGGGTGGAGAGTTGGATTACCATCTTATAAAGTAAGAACTGTTTTACAATGAGACATTCAGTCCATCTAATCCATTTTTCCATTTCTCAGTCTGTCCAGCACTAGATGCTTCAGAGGAACACATAAGAATGCTACAGGAGTGACAATAGAGTAGAAGTTCTTTACAGCTGTATTCATCTAAGCTCTAATAGTTAAAATTCAGCTTAAATTCTGGAGCCTCTGTTTAACAAACCCATTCCTTTCCAAGTACCTACAGTTGTGACAACTCTAAATTTTGAGATCATAACCATCCAGTCTCATTTTTAAACTTGCTAAACTACCATCCTTGATTACTTGTTGTAACGATGATTTCCGTGGGCTCAATATACTACACCTCTGGAAAAGTACAGTCTTTATCAGTTAGGAATGTTATACTTTCTCGTAAAATTGAATAGCTCTAGTTTTGCTAGAGAAAGCATATAGTCTTAACCCCTGATTTAATTTACCTCACTGATCATTTTATACATACACACACATTAAAACAGCACCTCTTGTTTATCTCCTTTCTATGGTAAGATATCTTTTCTACATCTCTTCAGAAAAAAAACTCTTTCATGTCTTCTTAACCATTCGCAGGCTTTCTTAACACCTGACCAAGACTGTGGTAGAAAATGGAGAAGCTACTGCTACACACAGATGAAGATATGCCACTATACACGAGTGCTGTTGTGCTTTCCATACTGATCCTCTTGTCTTTGTATCTTGCTTTTTCCTTTGTGTTTTGTTGGTTGTTTGGCTTTTTTTGCTATAGCTCCATATTGAATTGTCCGTAGAGATGCCCTGCTCCTTGTCTCACAACTATAAAGAACTCAGTAAAATATGAAAGTTAAATGTTTTCCTTCAATGATCAACAGATGATGCAGTTGTTAGCACTGGATGCTGCCTGCCACATGCCCATCATGGAGGGAAGGTGACGGACCCTCAGCATGTGAATCTGATCCTTGTTTGAGTCTCTCAGTTCAAAGGTGGATCAGGGCTTACTGTAGCAAGTAAGTTCAAGGAAGTAAAAGTGGTGTCCTCTTCTGCTTGCCTGTACTTTTGCTGCCTTAGAAAAAAGATGGATAGCTTGCTTTCTGCCAATCTCCCATTTCAAAAACTTCCACTGTCTTCCAACCCATCTGAAGCCACCTCTACTTGAAAGGCTGGTAGTTCTGCCAGTGCTGGCAACAGAAACACCTTATTTCTTTTCTGCATGGTGTGGAAGAAGGGATCATGTCGGTAAACTTCTGCTGTAATTTGGATCTTAGTCTTCTGCAAAATAGTAACGTATATTTATGTTGCATTACAAAGCAGGTAAGACAACTCCTGCACAGCAAAGCATCTAAGCCTGTGCTTAGCCGTTAATGTCTTTTTTAGCTTTTTTAAATTATGAACTCTATAAACCTTTTCAAATTGCCATATTAAAAAAGAAATTACAAAGCTGCACAGCCCCTTAGTTTAAAAGCGTTGTCAATTTGTCATCTTGGGATTTCACGTCCATCAATCTTATCACTGAAACACGTTATGTTCAGAACAATCAATGAAATGTCCTGTCTATAAGAGAGTAATAGCTTCTAGAAATCTGAGACCACTATTATAGATAGTGGTTGCTATAAACTAATAGAAAATAAATGGAAGGGGAACAAGAAGCCCAGGAGAACCCAGAGGAAAAGGATAAAACAAAACAGAACAATCTCTTGTCAGGCAAAAAGGAGAAATGAAATAGTGTAAGTAAGAGAAAAAAGTCAGAATGGGTACCTGCAGGGTGACAGAAAAGCATACAATTGAAATAAAACATGAAATATAGATAGCCAAAGGAACAGTATGCAAACTTCTCGCAGGTGCTCATTCTTTACAATTTAGGCTTTTTTGTCACTGGAAATGAATCAGGTTTGCAACATAATCACACAAGAGATCATCCCTTCTCCCATTCTATTTCTCAGACAACTCTCAGGACAGTGAAGTTAACAAAACACCTGAAAAAGGAGAAAATAATGCTATTCTGTGAAAGCTTTTGCTGTTTCTTTAGCATACTATTTTGATCAACATTAACATCATGTTAAACTTTGTGCTTATGAATTACAGTGGATAGATTGCACTGAAAACTGAAGTAATCTGTACCTACTAATGAGGCGATGTGAGCTTTTTCTCATATGAATATATCTCAGACCTGCTCTATAAGCGGAACTGCCATGGGTGAGACAAGTCAGTGATGAAAGATGATCAGTCCTTACATTTTATGACTAATTGGTAAAGAAACACTTGATTAGCACAAATTACAAGTAGCTCAACCGTCAGTAATTCTAAAAAAGTACTGCAAATAACCACAAGCATTAATACTTTTAGTCTTTCCTCATTTAACAAGCACAGCTGGCATTCAGTTTGCAGGGAGGCAGTCACAATTTGGGACTTGCTTTTCATCAGCGAGATGAACCACTGATCAAACAGGAGAGGTCCTGTCCCCAGTAATGGCCTACTTCTTCTGCAGTTACAGAAAAAGATTCCTACCGACACACATGGTATTTAGAAGCCTAGTTGCTGTTCACCTTCAGTAGGAATTAAATTTTTAATAAGCATCTGTGCCTCAGAAGTTTAATTTCTATCAAAAATCTAATGCTGATTGGCCCCCTAAATCCCACCCATGCCCTTGTAGAATCTCCTCTGGACTCTGAAAATAACATTTTTACACTTAGAACGTTGTGTATAAAGTGTAGAGGATTACCCAGTGATGCATTTATTTCGTCTCTTATGCATTATGAACTGATAAAATCAGATGTTACTGCACACTCTGTTAGCTAGGATCCCTTACAACAGAGATGCTGTAATACGGGAATCCCCTTTGGCTTTCATTAATTCAATACAAATCTGAAACTTGCAGGTTCAGCAAGGTTGCCTGTGGTAATTTAACTGGCCTTGCAGGGCAAGAGCATTGATTTGTTTCACTTGGATAAAGCCAGGAACATCACAAGAGCAGGTTTTGTGTTTGGAGGTCACTGACATCCAGTCAAAGGCTAGCATGCAAGGAGATATTATTCCTGGCATGTCTGGAAAAAAAGGACAGTTGACCAATATGCATGAAATGATCTCTCTGACTGTTATGTGCTTACCAGGAGATGTTACAGAGTCAGCAAAAGTATTCATGAACACTCTGAAAGAATGTAACAGGCAGACTGTGCAAATAACATACAAAAATAGCAGTATGCCAAATAAAAATTAATTTCCAGTTGTCAAAAGCCTGGCAAGTGTTTTCAGCTGGTAAAGACAGCATCTTGATACCTCATCATATGAATAATTATAACAGGTGCAGTAGGCTCTGTAAAAACCACACATAAAGAGCCTTCATGCTTTAGAAGAGTGATACCTGAGCAACACAGTAACTATTGAACCTGATTCACTGATTCTTTCCTTATTCTCTGTGGAAGGCAGAGTTGTGTACAGCATTAGTTTGCCTAATCCTTTGTTAGTGCAATGGCTTCAATATCTTTTTGCCTAATAATGAATCAAAGACATGCACTATGTACTTCCAGTGATGTGGTGTGAGGCTGTCCCCAGGTTTGCATCTTCCGAGTGGCAGCAGAGAAAACTCTCTCCCTGCTCAGGTCAGCTACACCAAAGAAGGTGTCTAGCAAGGAGTTTCTGACAGTTTGAGAGGACAACCTAAGCATTCTGCTCCCAAATCAAAAAAGCTATTTTTCTCTAAGATCAAGTCTCACATTAAAAACAAAAACAAGCAAAAGAGTAAGCACCCCAAACAGTCTCTGGCATATGTTTTATATGCAGTTACATCTGGCTAGATCAGGGGTTTTATATAGGATATGCCTATATGGGAGATATGTCTATATGTTTTATATGGGATATGTCCCCTGCGGAGAAGGACTTGGGGGTACTGGTGGATAAAAAACTGAATATGAGCCAGCAATATGCGCTCGTGGCCCAGAAAGCCAACCACATCCTGGGCTGCATCAAAAGAAGCATGGCCAGCAGGTCGAGGGAGGTGATGCTGCCCCTCTACTCCGCTCTTGTGAGACCCCACCTGGAGTACTGCATCCAACTCTGGGGTCTCCAGCATAGGAAAGACATGGACCCATTGGAGCAGGTCCAGAGGAGGGCCACGAAGATGATCAGGGGTCTGGAGCACCTCCCCTATGAAGACAGGCTGAGAGAGTTGGCGTTGTTCAGCCTGGAGAAGAGAAGGCTCCAGGGAGACCTTCTAGCAGCCTTCCAGTACTCAAAGGGCACCTACCAGAGAGATGATGAGGAACTCTTTATCAGGGAGTGTAGTGATAGGACGAGGGGTAAGAGTTTTAAACTGAAAGAAGGTAGGTTTAGATTAGATACTAGGAAGAAGTTCTTTACTGTGAGGGTGGTGAGACACTGGAACAGGTTGCCCAGAGAAGTTGTGGGTGCCCCCTCCCTGGAATTGTTCAAGGTCAGGATGGATGAGGCTTTGAGCAACATGATCTAGTGGAAGGTGTCCTTGCCCATGGCAGGGGGGTTGGAACTAAATGATCTGTAAGGTCCCTTCCAACCCAAACCATTCTGTGATTCTATATTGGAAGTTAAAGTGTGACTCCTAACATAGAGGCATTCCCAAGCCAAGTTTAACCTACACAGCCCAACACAGCAACTGGTATGCAGGTCTATCAGGGACCCTGAACATATTTTTAGATTTCTAGCATGTGCTCAGGTTTTAGCTGCCACATTTTGTCACATTTTCCTTCAGTCAGAGAACCCAGTCTGAGTATTGCATAAAGTAAAAATACATCCTCTTCCGAAGGTATGGTTTGCATTTATCAAACTCCAAAATTGTTAATAATCAGCACCAAGACAACCAAAGTTCAGTCCAAGTCTATTTCAAGGAGTGGTTCAACCCACTACCTGCATCTTCGTCACCTACAGATGATTCTTCTTAGAGCATTACAGAACTGAATCCTTCTTCCATTCTCCCAGTGGATCTGGCTGATACAGTCACCTTCCAAGTCTGATATTTCTGGCAGGTTTGGAAAGAAGGGTTGGCTTTTGTCCACCCCAAGAGCTAACTGCTCTCACTGTTCCCCTGTCCTCTCAGGCAAGGAAAGGATTCAACCCTCCATTTAGGAGTGAAAGGTCTGTGTGCTCACAATTCTGAGAACTGGACTTCTTCAAAAATAGCTTTTTGACATTATTGGCATGCATGGCACCGACCTTAGCAAGAAACAGCTCAGGCCTCCCTTTCTGGAAAAAGATTTTCCCCCTTCTTTTGTCATAAAAATCAGAAAATAGAAGTGCCATGCTGCAGGATGTTTTAGCTATGAGTTTATGGCAGCACGACTGTGAAATGCACAGCATTTGTATATGCACATTCAACTGTGCCTAGGACTACCAGCATAGAGAGTGGGCAGCACACCACCAGTGGACCTTGGCTATAATTTTCCCCATATGGATTCAGGCAGTTTTTCTAAACAAAAGTGCGTCTTTTTTTGG
>WAAD01042702.1:0-11396 GCA_013389945.1 Fregata magnificens
CCTGGTTATATCCCCTTCCCGCTTCGAGCCTAGTTCAAAGTCCTCTTGATGAGCCCCACCAACTCATGGGCAAGAATCCTTTTCCCCCTTTGCAATAGCTGTACTCCATCTGTCGCCAGCAGGCCTGGTGCCGTGTAAACCTCCCCATGATCAAAAAACCCAAAATTCCACCAGCGGCACCAGTCTTGGAGGCACATGTTAATCAGGTGAGTTTTCCTGTTCCTTTCAGTATCCTTCCCTGCCACTGATGGGATTGAGGAAAACACTACCTGCGCTCCTGATCCTTCAACCAACCTCCCCAGTGCCCTGAAGTCCCTTTTGATTGCTTTTGGACTTCTCTCCACAACCTCATCACTGCCAACCTGCATAACCAATAGCGGGTAATAATCAGAGGGCCGTACCAGACTAGGAAGTTTCCTAGTGATTTCTCTAACCCAGACCCCAGGGAGGCAGCACACTTCCCTGTCGGATGGGTCTGGTCAGCATATTGGGCCCTCGGTGGACTTCTCCTTTTCAGTACATTGCAACAGATAAAGACCTAGTGTTTGAAGGTCTTCAACCAAAAGACTTGACAATATAACAGCATCTAGCAGTAATAGTTTATCAGTTCTTAGTGTTTCACCATGGGGGCTAGACCCTGTCCAGCTCTTTCAGTCAATGTCTGAGAATCAGATAATCCTAGCACAAAAATCTGCTGAGAAAAGAGTTCTATAGCTAAAGTGCTGCATGTGGAAACTCATGCATGTACATCATATCTGAGTTAATTTCAGAAATCTTAAATTAAAAAAATTCCCAAATTATCTAGGATCTCCCCCCAGCTCCAATCGTTTTTTAATTCTTCATTTATTGTAATGACAGTGCAATTCTTTGCAGAGATGAATGTTATTTTTTTAATGACTAAACTGATAAACATATAATAGTATTTCAGGTAAATGGAAGGAAACAAATCCATTGACTTTACCTTAGAAAAATCGGTAAATGCTCACCTATGCAAACTGCCAAATGTTAAGAATTTTGTCCCTGATGGAGCTGGATGGAAGATAGAAAACCTGGAAAAAAAAACCTGAGCCAGTAGTACATATAAATGCTGTGCTGCTGCATTTTATCTCTCAAAGACAATTCTATTATTTGCAGCACAATATTAGTGTGTTCCATGTTTTCATCTTTATATTTAATTTACAGTTAATTTCACTCTGGAGACCAAAAACCCTCTTAAATTCTTCAAATGAATAGTGTGTGATATGGATAGTGCTCAGGGAAAATGCCAGCCATCTCCTGGAAGGTTTGCTTCCATGGTCTGTGTGGAGGATATGTGGTGTAGATTGTATGTAGGCGCATTGGTGTGATGCAAGCTCCGAAGATTTGTCCCGAAGCTTGGAGGAAGCACTGGTTTGGGTTTGAGAAGATGTGGTATTTGATGACTTTGCTAATGAATGCCTTTGGGAACTTGGCAAATCCTTTAGTTCAAAAGTACTGGCAGTTCAGTGCCTGAACACCTTAAATCTGGCCCCAAAATCATTGTGTCTGTGTTCCTGATACAGCACTGACACAAGTGGTCAAGCTTTTTCTTCTGTATCTTATTGAGACTATGAGGTCTTTGGGGGTGGGATTCTTTCACTCTCACAGTCAGAAGGTTGAGAGCAATGTGAATCAGGCTTATCAGTGCTTTTGAATTTCATATTTGCCATCTTTTAGCACCTGGAGGCTCCCTAGATATGTTTAAAATCTGGCCTCTCATTCACAGCACTGCCATAATAGGATTGGTTCCTTAAGAATATTTCTTCAGATTTTTTCTCCTCACTCTGATGCCCCAAAGTAATAAATTTCCACCATTCCCCTGGATTGTTTGGGATTATTTCACACGCTGATGAAGTCAGAGCGGATTGATTCCAATCCTGCAACTTGTCTTGATGTGTGTGAGTACCCCGCCAAACTGTGTTACAGTCTATTGAATGGGTCTGTTGCTGGCTGCACCCGGAACGTATAAAGCGCTAAGAAGGACTCAGGAAAGAGTAGGTCCAAAGTTTTTTGTTCTTCTTAGTCAAAATGAACAGCTGTCACTTTAACCTTACTCTTTCTGTTCTTAAGCTGAGGCAGATATATCTAGGTTGGCTCTACTTCAGCTTCTACAGTAACAGATCTTTTTCTGGCATCAGAAAAAGATGCAAATTATTTTCATGTGGCAGGTGTTTCAACCAAATATCCTGGGATCAAACTAACATTTATCAAGAACCTTGAATCACAGCTTTATGTACTCAGTGGGCATTGCCCACAGGGAGGTAATGCATCAGCAGGCAGAGAAGCTTAGAACACAAAGAAGGAGAATAACAAATCACAAATAAACAAACTCAATTGTATTAAACATGCTGCCCAGGGATGCTTTCCTCTGGCAAGAAAATATTCAGATGCAAACTTACTATTACGAGTTTAAAAAATAAACCAACTGTAGGTAGATCATAGTTCTTTGGTAACATGCAAGCAGTCAGGACCCTGACCTTGATCCATTTCAAATACCTGCTTGTCATATCCTTGGTCCTGGAAGCAATCATTACTGCTGTTCAATTAAACTGAATTGGGTCTGACAGAAACTTACCAAATACTGGCCTCTGAGGGGGTTGTTCTTGCTAAAATTTGACTAACATGCTATTATGAATGATGGTGTCTTAAATTAGCAAGGATACTACAAGAACTAAAAATAGACAGGACATTGCGAGATTTCCCAGCAGCTGTCATGTTTGGCTTATTATTATATAGCTGAGTTCATTTGAAAAGACACATGAGTTTCAAGGAGTCTTAAATGCAGTGCCAAATAAATTAAATAGATGGGAAAGAGCTTTGCAATGTGTTTTGGTTAGTCAAAAACTTTGAGGTGTTCTCTTTTTAACTTATTAGTGTCCAGGAGAATGCTGAATTTAGTTTCCCCATAACTACATTCTTTCACGGGGCCTTCTGATCCGTTATAGTTTTGTGCTGAGATCAAGCTCAACACAGCCAATTAAAGACAAGAGGGGCTTGGTTGACAGCCAGCTAAACATGAGCTGGCAGTGTGCCCAGGTGGCCAAGAAGGCCAACAGCATCCTGGCTTGCATCAGGAATAGCGTGGCCAGCAGGAGTAGGGAAATGATCGTGCCCCTGTGTGGAGGGTCTAGAAAATAAGTCTTATGAGGAGCGGCTGAGGGAACCGGGGTTGTTTAGTTTGGAGAAGAGGAGGCTGAGGGGAGACCTTATTGCTCCCTACAACTACTTGAAAGGAGGTTGTAGTGAAGCGGGTGTTGGACTCTTCTCCCAAGTAACCAGAGATAGGACAAGAGGAAATGGCCTCAAGTTGCGTCAGGGGAGGTTTAGATTGAATATTAGGAAAAATTTCTTTACTGAAAGAGTGGTTAAGCATTGGAACAGGCTGCCCAGAGAGGTGGTGGAGTCACCATCCCTGGAGGTGTTCAAAAAGTGTGTAGATGTGGCACTTCAGGACATGGTTTAGGAGGCATGGTGGTGTTGGGTTGATGGTTGGACTTGATGATCTTAGAGGTCTTTTCCAACCTTAACGATTCTGTGATTTTTGCTACTCTCAGACTGGATAGCTGACCTGCTAAATGCCTTGGATATTGCTATAGCTAGAAGGTCCATGGTGGTTGGTCAGAGAACTGCTGCGAGAGTGAGGATATCCTGGGGGCTCCTGCAGTCTGTGGGAACTTAGTAGTTCCCTGTTCTGGACCCTGAACACATGGTTCCTGGCATCTCAGCCTGGGAGCTCCAAATTTCGGGCACAGGAAATAACGAATGAGTGTAATGTCTCTGGCACTGAGATAATGTAATATCAGGAGTTGGTAAAAGGCATAGAGACCACACTGAAACCAGCCTAATGCTTTCCATGTGATACTCCTGTGTGTTCTTCATTCTGTTTCTGGAGGAAAAGTAGTGTGTTAAGGTCTCTTGGTGGCACTGCTCAGATGGGATAGATTTGAGGCTGTTCAGACATATGGCATGAGAGATCGCCTGTGTTTTCTCCATCTTGTTTTGTAGTTTTCTGTCATCTTTACCTTTGTTTCCTCTTATTTCTGAGGTCGAAGCACTGGGACAGTTCTCACTCTGGGAGGCTAGGAGGCACTGTTGCTTATGCTTTGCACCTGAATTAAAACTACAGAGTGAATTAAAGCTAGCAGTAAAACTGTTTGCCTGTGTTTTCTGGCTCTGCCATTCCCCCCTTTCTCAGAAGGCCTTCCCTACCAGTTAGATACCATAGTTTCTGTCAGTGGCAGCTCATAACAAAGCCTGTACCAGAACATCTCTTAATTGAGCATCCTTCAATTCTTTATTTTCTTTTTCATTTCTCAGCTCCTTTAGTGCTATCTTAATATAGTTCTCTCTGAAGACTTCTTTTCAGGGCTTCTTTTCAAATAAATTGGTGTTGAAATGATCATAACATAGCTTCTCTCTCTTTTTTTTTTTTTTTTTAGTGGACAAAATTATCTCAATTGGCATTAAGTTCAGGGAGTCACAAGGCCAAATGTGCCTTCATAAATCTGAGATGACTTCACTGAAGTCTTTGAATTTACAGTCTCTTAACAGAGAGCAAAGGTTGACCCCAGAGCTCACAATATTAGCTATAATGGGAAATTTAAAATTTTCTGGTGCACTGAATTCAATGACACGTTGGTAGGATTCTCTGAGGATGGAAAGCAAATATTTGCTGTACTGTAGCATTCCCTTCTCCTCTGTATACATGTCTGCTCCCTTTGAATGGTGAATTACAGTGACTGAGATTCAGGGTTATGATGTTAATAACCAGAGTTGAATTCAAAACAGCACATTTGCTGGGAGGATTTTTCTTTCCTCTTTCAAGCGGAGGTGTTGGCCAGGGTTTGGGTTTATTTTGTTCTTTGTTCTTTCAGTAGTAGTCTTCCTAAGGGCTTGCCTGTTGCTGCAGCACTGTCCTGTGGCTTCTCACCATCACAGCCGCTTCCCACAATGTTACCCCAGTGATTACTTGGAAGCAGCAGTAATCAACAGTAAGGCCCCAGGCCATTAATATGGGATGCACGGGGTGAGGGGTAGTGGTGTGTGGAATCCTTTAACTTGCACAATGGTACTCTGGATGGCAGTACTCATCTTGTGCTCAGCTTTTTTCATTAGGTTTTTGCTTTCAGACTGCAATTTATTAACATGCAAATGACTGTCGTTATGTGCCTTAGTCATGGAGGTTTCCAGGTAAAAGTGCTTTCTTTTTATGGTTAACTTCTTCACAAATGGAATTCTGCATCTGCAGTGCCCTGTCTCTTATTTGTTTGTTTACAATATCAATCACATCCTTGTTTTACCTTGTCTCAGGGCTGTGTGTTTGTTTGCACTCTTCCATCAATGATAACCAAGGATTTGACCAAATCTAAATCTCTTTGTCTTGACTTTGTGGAGCTTGCTGATTAATGTGGGAGCCATAATAGAGAGAATGGAGTAGAAAGGCTGTTCATATAGCGAGGTCTGTATATACAACATGATGTGTTAAAGTGCACCCCAAACAAGATTTCCTTCCATGTCCTGCTGTCCCCTGTTTATCCATTCATGCCTTTCCCAACTTTGCTTTCAGAGTCCTGCTCAGAGGCAGGCCTTCTGGGCAGGACTGAGGAAGTCAAGACTGCAGTCCTGTCTCTGCCAGCGTCCTGCTGAATCCCATCTTCCTGCTGTGTTGGCTGGAGTTGCTACAATGTTAGTCCCTCCTGCCAGGTCTGCATCATATTGTTGTACGTGATAAGAAGGCTGGGTAATGTGGGACAGTGCAGCTGATCCAGGTGCCTGCGTTCTGCTGTGCCAGCAATCTGCTCTTCTTCTGACCAGGCTGTGGGCTACCCGAAATCTCAGGACAGGCACTGTTTCTATACACAGCTAGTCTGTAACTGCAATGCCAGATGTCAAAGGGTCCAGATAAGCCAGGAATACCATGAGCAGACCTGCCAAAGACAGCTGGTGGATAGGATATGTTGCCACCTGGCATATACTGGAGAAGTATCCAAGCTACTATAAACCATTGCAGGGCCCATGTGGGGAGCAAAGGGAGGCTAAGGTGAAGCCTTGTTTTCTTCAATGTCCTGAACAGAATTTGGCCACAGCCAAATGAATTATAAAAGCAACCTCACAAATGCTGTGACCTGCATGATAGGGCAAATGCCTCCTGCATTATATAAACATCAATCCAGCTCCCGTAGCACCAGCATCCATGTCACCAATTCAGTGATAACCACGTTGTAGTAATCTGCAAATATTTTAATTATACACAATTGACTTGTCAGTTTTGTCACATATGTTTATATGCAAACAGATCTTATGACTAGCGCTTCCAAAAGTCACTAGGAATGTGTCAGTGCTGAACACTCAGCAGGTTTTGTTGGTTGGGTCTGACCTGAATGTTAATCATGCTTTTCCTTAGATGAGCATTAAATCTCTTCTGCTTCTGGAGATCAACATCAAAAATCAAATATTTAATTTGATCGTTGACATTTATTAAAATAGCTTCATGCTTGAATATCAAGTTAGGGCAGTGGCAGCTAGTTTTGTTAGTCTAGATGACATTGGAGGTAAATTTATATCTGATTGAGAAGCATTTAATACTCACTAAGAAAAGGAGGGAATGAAAGGTCAATGGTATAAAATGTTGATATCTTCAAACACAGCAGAGTTCAAGTAAGGTTTGGCTTTTGAAGTAACTGAATGAAGCCTCAAAAACAGTTGCAATAAGGATATTTCAAAAGGTTAGGAGAGGGGTCTTCTAATGCTTCCCAAAATACGTCTCTGTATCCTAACAACGCAGAGACCTCCTCTTGTCTAGAGGTGAAGTAAGGGATGCTTGAAGCCTCTCAGACCATTTATGTTTAAGTCTTACTCTTCAGCCTGAAGATTCTTGGGTTGGGAGGTTAAATGTGGATTCAGTAGAGGCGAATGTGTCCTGTGAGCGTTTCACTTTACCAGAGGAGAAAGTTGCTAATTCAAAGGCTGCCATTTAAGTGGGAAAATATATACATATATATATGCACATATATTGTAGAAAGGCCTCATTTTGAATGATATTAAGTACATAAGGTCCTTTAACTTCCAAATAATATGAGGAAAGGCATTTACAAGTATAGATGTATATCTAGATGATATATATGAGGAAAGCTGCATTTTTCAGGTAAGTTGAAAATATGAGAAGGGTGGACAAGAACACTTGTTGACCTCTTTAATCACATCTTCAAGTAACTGGCTGGTCTCCTATTAATAACTGGCTTGTTGGGTGTAATTTCAGTTTTATACCACTTGCTTACATGATTGCTTGTACTGTTGGCCTGGAACATTGAATTGTGAATTTATTGTTAAATTCCTTTTCATTGTGAAACCATGCGGTTGTAACTGAGAGAAATGTGTTTAATCCCCTAGGGGTAGGGATCAGCTAGAGGCATGTAAGTACAAAGGATTATTTTTTCTCTTTTTAAGAAAAGTTTCTGTATATTTACAGATCAGTAGATTGGTACATATTTATTCAGTAAACTACGAAGGGCTAGTCCTTTTTGCAAACAGTGTGATGTTTGTTTTGAGGGTTTCTGTTTTGGTTCTGGTTTATCACATTTCTCTAGAAACACTTATTTTGGACTACTCTGAGGGGATTTTGCTGTTTCCTTAATCTTGGCTGTCATACTGAGCTAGCAATGACCTGCTGAAGAGGAGGTTAGTGTTAAGTGAAACTTCCCTATCTTAAAATACAGTTGTCAGCCAATTTGCACAGGGGTCCAGTGACTAACACCAGTTTGAGTAAAGCTGGTTGTTTACCTAGGAGATACTGTTCTGGATTCTCGGTGGAGTGTCCTACAGAAAAGCCTGAAAATTCATAAAACTTCTCAGACTGAGAGTCAGTTTGAATTAACCCGAACTGGGAGTTCACACTGGAAAGCTCTTCCTGGGTGCTCTATTTCAGGAACGCATGAGAGGTAGCATCTGGTCATATTGAAGAATGCAGATGAAGACATTGCTGGTAACAGTTTGTCAAATGCCTACCTTAGGAAAAAGTGACCATCCTATTTTGCAAGCAATGAAAACACAGACACCAATCCCAAAGCATTATGTGAATGACATCTGTTGCTTGGTTTTTGGCAGATGTTGCTTTTCTCTGAGAACTTGGAATCCCGTGTATGAAGTTTGGGGTCAGAAAGAACTTCTGTTGATAACAATGTTTTGATAAAGATTTCTTTAAGCAACTTTACAGATCAATATGGCTTTCCAGAGAGCAATTTTGTTCATTTATTTGTTTTGCAATTGTATGGCAAAGTATAGCAATGCTTTGTTGTCTATCTCTTACTCTCAGTTTAAGTTGAAGGAACATGGAACAATTTATTAAGGCATCTAGGTTCTCTTTTTTTTAACTTAATACTGAAAGAAAATGACAGAGTATTCATGGTCATCTCAGTCATTCAAGAAGAGGAATTTGGACCAACACCCAGTTGCTGTCCAAGCACAGTTTCCCACTGCTCTAGTACTCAGCTTCTCTGAGAAGTGATGCTCGCTGCTGGTTTACAGAATACCTTTAGCAGCAGATGAGCAACTTCCCATACGCTCTTTGAGGAACATGCCTTTCTGCAATCTGGAAAGACCATATGTAGGAGAAAGCTGAGTCTCTGTACTCTGTAGTCTTTGAACTGAGTCCAAGCAGTGTCAGTCTTCCTGGGCCTTTTGTGCTGAGAAGGCTACTCTTCACAGCCATCAGAAGACAACTGAAAGTAAACTGCTTGGTCACAGCAACACAGTCTCTGAGATGAGATCTAGAGCTGGTTAGGAGAATCCCCACCCAAAGCCTCACAGCATTCAGTTTTATAAAAACCAAAACTTTCCAACAACTGTCACTCTCCTCTCCAGACCCATTTTTTGACAACCTGGCTGAAACCTCCAGGCTCAGTATCTCTGTGGAAGTCAATCATAGGAGCTTCCAGAGTATTTAGGTTCCCTATGACAGGTGGAACCTAGGGGAGGCTTCTGGGGTTTGCTAGGGCTCCCACTAGCCTGATGAGTAATCAAACTTCTTAGATCTGTGGTCCTGGCAGTGTGGGGATTTGAGATTGATTGGCTTGTGCTGAAGGAGGAAAAAATCATCCCTGAAATCAGGATTTACAGGCTTCCCATGTTCTGTGCTAGGTGGCAAAGTGTGTGTGCAAGCAATTGTATAGACTGTGGCTTTTCTTTACATAGAAGATGTCAGAGTTTGGAACTGGAAGAAAACCTGTATTGAAAAAACAATTTGCCTATGAAATCATATTTATCTTTTGTGTATAGCTCTATCCAGGGTATCAGAAAATGAAGCATTTCTAGTTTGAGGCTGGACGCAAAACAGGTACTCGTCAATCTGTCTGTACCCTCCTTAGAGCACCATCATACTCTGTGACCATTCAGATGGAAGCTCTATGTGAATACCCTTCTCTATTTTGCTCCCTCTTAGCTAATTTTTAAGGATTTGGGTTTGGAGATAGCCTATTTTTTTAGCTCTTAATTCTTAGTTTGAGAGCTCTCTGAAATGAACTGCTCATTTTTCTTGAGCATGTTGCAGCTCATGATCTTTCTAGCCAACTTCAACAGGGAGTTTCATAGGTATTAGCAAACTGCCAAGAAAACTCTTGTGTTTACAGCCAGTGTCTGTCCTAACAACAGCAGATGCATGAAGAATTAGTGTCAGCTTCTTTAAGTAACACACCTGCTCTGGTCATGCAGGGCAAAGTGGTCCTCCTGAGGGAACAGCAGTCCCTGGAGGACTTGTCCCTAGAACTGCTGCTTTCACTTGGCTTCTGTATTGAGTGAGAAGCCACTGCAAGCAAGTCAAAAGAAGAAAGATTCAGCCTGTATTGTTAAATATTGAAGGTGTTTTGAGCCCAGATGGATTGTTGATGGTTACATACCCTATTTTCAAATACAAAGGCAAAAAGAACTACTCGCTTCTTCCCAAATGATTCACCCTGACCTGTGCCTGGGGACATTTGCTGTAGGAAGGTGTTGGTTCCAGCAGCTGTGAAGAAAAAAGCATCAAACAAGTCTTTGTTTTTAAATTAATCTTAGATAATAAGCGGGCAGATTTTCTTGCCCATCTCTATTTGAGGGTGGGTCCTCTGTAGATAGGAGAAGAGTTCAACAATAAAGATGCTCAGAAAGTAGCTTCTAGTGATCTTGAGATCAGGCACAGGTAAAAGGAGAGATAAATGTGATTGCTGGTGATATATAGTGAAAGCAAGCCTTTTAAAGTTATTTCTGGCTCCTCCTTTTGTCCTGCATCCTTGTCATTTCTCCAGCCATGTCCAGGCTTAGATTTATCCAAACTTTCTCCATCCAAATACTTGCATTTCCCAAGGACTGGCACAGCTAGGAGCTAATGCTGTTTGTGTTTGATATAATAGAGATACAGAGCCGAAAGACCTGACATTTCTGCCAGCTGGGTCTAAGCCTTCTAGCTATCTATCTTTGCAGCTGTATGTAGATGCCAGACTGGATAGGGAAAGAGATTTGCTCATTTTTATGGTGCATTGTTATATGTTTATCATCTCTAGCAGGAGAAGGAGAATTCACTAGAACTGGGTACTTTCATGAACATTATGAAAAATCTTAGCATCACATTGTGGTTTTTCTCCACTGTTAATTAAACTCTTGTGATTGTGACCAACCCCTTTGCCTTTGGGACAACATTGAAGATGTAGGCTTAAACATGAACTAAATCCTTATAAACTACATGAGAATCACAGGGCCATGTTATATGTCTATTGAAAAAAATGCTTAGCGGTGTAGTTGCTGACCTTCCATAACTTGTCTGCTTTGGCAGGCAGCGGGAAGCCCACAGCTAACTAGCTGTCCATTCTCGCCATTAATTGTAATATACATATGTGGCCACCTTGCTCTCAGATTGCAATGTATACTGTTTTTAAACTAAGGCAGGTATTGATAGAGCTGGTTAAAATGCTTGGCTTTTTTTAGCTTGTTAGGTCAAGTATTAGGGAGAGGTGAAGTGGATACATTAGAGAAAGCAAGGTTTTATATGTTTCTTAGTTCCCAGGTGGTCAGGGTAGGCATCAGATACTTAGCTAGCCTTTTTATTCTCAAGTGCTTAAGTATGGGACACAGGTCTCTGCCCTTGGACTAGCATATGCCATTTTAACATCTCAATGCCCAGATGGGACCTGTTGCCTGCGAACTCAAGTGGATTGTCCCAGCTGACTGAATCTATTGTATTGCACATACCTCCATGGTTGCAAAAGATCTTTGTGTTTCGGGGAGAAACTGATTTGCATACACTTAATTTTTATTCTTGCAATAGCTGTGCTCTGCCAATTATGCTATAAATAAACTGGTATGTAGGAAGGTAATATCTAGTATGTTCCTGGCTGTCCTCTCTGTAGCAG
>WAAD01042704.1:1451-38201 GCA_013389945.1 Fregata magnificens
CTGTGCTAAGCATATGAGGGTGATGGGGTGGCTGTACATTTTTTACAATCTAATCATTCTGGAGTCAGTCCAGTACTTCTTGGATATCTTGCCCAAAAAGTGGGTTTGAATTAATGATAATTTTCTTATGTGACTTCATAAAAACCTGAATACAGGGAAGAGGTTGAAATTGATTGCTTGTTTCTCATTCACAGATTACATACAACCTCTCTGCTTACCAGAAAAAAATCAACAGTTTTTACCAGGAATTAACTGCTCTATTGCTGGCTGGGGTAGTATTATGAATGAAGGTGGGTCATCTGCTTGGAAAATTGTGGCAGGCATGAAGCCGTGAGGGAAAGGTTGCTCCTGATTCCACAGGGGTTGCTAAGGTCAAATAGTTTAGAGAGGTACTCCTCCATAGGAAAATTTGGGAACTATCCCCCTCCACTGTTCTTTCTCTAAAGCAAAGCAATAGAGTTATATTTATTAGAAAAAATATACTTACCTAAGATCATTAAATTATGAAGAAACCTTATAGCATCCCCTTAGAAGTTATGATGACTACTTTTCTCAATATGAAATATGTACACCTTATTTCCAGATGTTGGGTGGGGGAGAAGGAACATTAGTCTTTCTGACAATGTGCAAATGATTTTCCCCAGAAGTCAAGAATACTGACCGTAATGTGAAACATATGTTCTGTTTGTATATCACATGCTCCAGATTTGGAGTCTCAGTGAAATAATAAACAGGCCATTTCATTTCCACAGTTGCTTGTATGCATTTGCTTCTACATTTTCAGAATAAAATTGCATTTAAAATTTTGGGTAGGAATTAGTAACAGATATTTTTATAAAAACTTGAAATACTCAAAGTTACACAATGAATAGTGAGGAAACATTGGACAATCCAAGCTCCTAAGCCCTTAATTATCCCTTAGATTTCCCCACGGTGAGTTCATAGTCATTGATTTTAGTAATCTTGATTTAATTATACCCAAATTCAGTCCCATTACACAAATGAAAGACAGGATTCAGTTAATGAGCACCGTTTAATCAGTGACTGTGTTACAGGGGTATAAGCCTGAATAATACAGTGGTGAGGCAAGGCTTCCTGCTGCTCGTTAGCGTGCCCAGCATGCTGGAACAGGAACAAAACCATCGGTGTTCCAAGCGGGATGTACATATTTATTACAGCGAGTAAGCGTACTTTGTATTTTCATCAGGTCCCACTTCAAATATATTGCAAGAAGCAGAGGTCCCTCTCATTTCAAATGAAAAATGCCAACAACAGATGCCAGAATATAGTATTACTGAGAATATGATCTGTGCGGGATATGACATAGGAGGAGTAGATTCCTGTCAGGTAAATACAAGCGACTCGTTTCCGCTGCTAGCATACACCACGTCTAATTACTGAATAAAATGCTCCCTGATCCTCCAGTCATTAAAGCCAGGACAATCACTGTCCATGAATGTAATTTCTCCTCACAGTATTTTGCCCATTTAATACTTTATCAGGATACAAGTTGAAAAGTTAAAAATCTACTTTGTAACATCTTGACATAAACAACCATAAATATGAGGACTGGAAATTTTCTGCATTAAGCTTTGAATAATTACTGCTGAGTAATTCCATAAAGGAAAGAGGGACATGCTTAGGGAAAAGCAGAGTACAGAGAAATAAATAACAAATAGATTGAAGTCTCAGAAATACTTCATGCAGGGAAAGAGAAAAAGCAATGATGCTTTTCCCCAGAGTCTGTAGACTGTGGAGACCTTTTCTAAGCGGATGTCACAGTATTTTGGAGAGGCTGCCTTTCTGCATTGATCTCATATGCTGCTTCCTGGGGATCTAGTTTTTATCCATTCCTGTTCTTATAACACACTGCTGCTCTCTGAGGCCATAGTCAGAGTTGGCTGTCACGTAATTTTTCTTCCACCAATATGGAGTCTATGGCATGGAGACTGGCTGGTTCTACTCAAGTCTGATGAGGAGCACTCTCACATAATTGCTCTTGCCTTGCCCTCACAACCTAAGCCTTCCATCAGGTGCAGTGACTTTGGCTAGTTGAGTCTAGAAGGAGGAGTGTATGCAAGCCTAATTTCACTTGCCATTCCTTCAGCCTCTATGGCTTTCCTCTTTCCTTTTTGCCTTCTGAACCTCATATTGAAAAAAAGCAGTGTAGCAGTGTAGGCTGATATAGAGTACAAGTGACCAGCGTTGTGATCAATGACCATTCAACCATGAGCAAAGATGAACAAGTGAGTCCTGAGAGTGCTTCAGCCTTTAGGCTGCTGTCACAGCCTCTGAACTTTTGTGGATGCCCTAGAGTTATGGGCAGAAGTGTTTTAATGGCTGAGCCCTTGCAGAACTCTGCCATAAAGCTCCATTCACAGGACCGTGAGGAGACAAAAATACTGGTTCAACTAACGCGACAGACAACAAAAAATGGTCATTGTTTTCTTTCTCATCAAAACAAGACACTCATGGCTGCCTCATCCCCCACTCAGGCTGTGGGATGAATCAAATTTGGTCTCCCACACTCTATTGCAGTTCTACATCAGCTAAACTATTGAGAAGGAGGTGTGATAAAAGGACGCCTCCTCTTCTGGCAATCTTGCCATCTTTTTCTATAAATTTGAAATTGCAGAAACTCTGGGGTGACTGAAAATAGAACTACTTTTTGGCTGAATAGATTGAACTAAAAAATAATCCTACACATTTACCCAGGCTTTGTGAAAGATGAAGGGTTAAACGTAAAAGTAATAAGCAAAAAAATCATTTGAAATCCCGTCCCGTATTGAAAGACTGATAAGAGCTTAAGATCACATCCTTTAAAAAAAAAAAAGAAAAAAGAAAAAAAGGAAATGGATTATCTCAAGAATTTTTCCACATGAAAAAATTCATATTGATCTCACTTCTGGTGCCCAGGACATACAGGTATACAATGTCTACGATTAAGGATCAACACGAACAAAACATCATAAACAGGCTCTGCTTCAGAGTTGACACTGTTCACTTTTAACTTTTGAATTTCATATTACAGGGAGATTCAGGTGGCCCTCTGACATCTGAAGATGGTAGCAAGTGGTTCTTGGTTGGTGTAACATCATTTGGCTATGAGTGTGCACTTCCCAAACGACCAGGAGTGTATGTTCGAGTCACCATGTTTGTGGACTGGATCAAAAAAATCATCTATTAGCTTGATATTTTTTAATGATAGAAATAGCATTTAAAGGTTGAAAGTAAGCCATTGTATAATGATGTAAACCAGATTGGCATTCCAATCTCACAGTTAGAGAAACTGAATAAATATTTAAATTTTGGGGAGGAAAATATTAATAATTGAGAACTTCATTACAATTGAGAGCAATATTTCAAAACAGATGCTGTGGTTTTGTTAATATATAGTTTTATCATCTTACTTTTTCTTTTATGGGGAAACGGTTTCTTTGAAGACCGGTGCATTAAATGCATAGTGGAGGGCTTAAGAAAGCATGGGCAGTAAAAAGAAAAAAAAGTTAGCAAACTGCAAATGCTTTATTGAAAAATGGTCTAAATTACTAATTTCAGGCCAAACATTACCTGGTTCTATGTTTTTACAGTGCGTTTTTCAACATGCATTTTCATTTCAATGCATAGTCAGCTCTTCTCAGTAATCTCACCACGTATCAAAATGAAGGTGCATGTTATCTGTTTAAACTGGGCTCATGGGAGTTCTGTCCTATCTATTACAAAAAACTGTGGAATGAGGTTTATGGATTGTGCATAAAGGCTGATCATGTATCATGCTGCTTTCTAATGAATAAACTGAATGTAAGCCAAAAGTTCTCTCTTGTGTAATTCGTTTGGAATTAATAGAGTTAAATAAGCATTGAATATAGCTTTTTAGTTTTCTTTTTAGGCAAGGGTTTTGGCAATTATTCAAGCAATTATAGATATGTGCTTGTGCACACCCAAGCACAGACTCACAATACTGCAAATTCCTCTCATAAAAAGTAATGTTTTTTAATAAATCTGACAATAATGAGTATCAGCTATTCCTGGTGAATAAGAAATAATAGGGTTCTTTTGATATATTACATGCTTTTTCTGTATTGGTGAATTTTAATACTCATTTTGTGCTTTGTATAAAAAACTATCACGATAGTCCATTACAGCATTCTAAAGGGGAAAGAATATGAAGAAACAAAGGGGTTTTTTATCTTCTTGAGCTCTTTTCTAAATAGATTTCTATTAAAATATAATTATCTACTTGTTGAAATGCCTTAAATTCAATGGTGTCTTAGTGTAATATGATGCTTTTCCTTTATTTCTGTTTTCAGCCTAATGTAGGAATTTAATACATTTTTAATTCAAAAGTACTGCATGAAAATACAAAATGCATTCTAATGTACTGTGTATGTGTATCTACACATATACACGTAGATGTATGATTTTCGTAAGGAGCTCCCACACTTCGTGCTTACAATGCTAAATGCAGATATGAAGTGCTCAAAATACAAAGCTAGCTTACAAACACAGATTGGCAGTCACTGATAAAAAATATCAAGTCCCAAACTTTTTTAAGGTCTTCATAAGCACTAGAGGACTAGGTCCAGACCAAATTATTTAGCTTTATCAATACATCTGTGACCACAAGGAACACAGACAGATGTAATCAAGCCAGAGAGAAGATAAAAGGTGTTTTAGACACCTTCTTTCAAATAAACTACACAGTTTTTAACATTAAAATGTTAAAGTTGCAAATCCTATCTTTTGTAGTGGACTGCTGTTTCTCCTGTTACTCTCCTTCACTTGAAAACAGCCACGGAAAATAAAGCGCATTCTGCTATCAGTATAAATTGATTCGGATGAAGCAATTACGTTAAAATGCTTAATTAAAATGTGACATGATTTCTGCATTATTTACCATACATCACTATTGTAAATGGTGTTTCAGTCTGTTAATGAAATACAAGAGCCAGCTCAAAGCAGATCCAGTTACTAGAAAATGCGCTTCCCAGAAATACAGTAATATACTTCTATTTATATGTACTTTTTGCTTCCCAAAATGCAAAGCATAGATGTGTTTTGAGGTCTATATTAATAAACTATCCCCTCAGACTAAAAAAAAATTCCTGTTATAAATTCTGATATAGAAACATATATGTAATATGGACTAGTAAATTAAAAATAAACATTTTATTTCAACTAATTTATGTCTAGATAAAACTAACATAACCTTAGTCAACCACACTCTAGCCTTCATTCAGCACCCATTGCTTCATTTGCCTGCATATTAACCTGTGGAGAAACCAGTCGTTACTACAGATTATTTTCAATTGAGTCACAGGTCCAAGACGCTTTGAAACAGGCAGTGAAAGCTTGATGCTGACTTACACCTGCTTGCACCCAAAAAAGTTTAAAAGATTAAAGAAGGAAACAAGAGCTTTCTCTCACAGATGCTTCTTGCTTGCAAAAGGCGAAGATCATTCTGGGAAAAAAAGAAAAATTATATTGCCTGGGGAAAATAGGGGTGGTGAGAGTACAATGTTTTTAAAATGCCAAACTGAAGCCATGCCATCCATCTGAGGACTAGCTAAGGTTTACTGATCATCCTTCAGTTCCTTGCCTCATCTACTGTGGCCATGTGGAAGAGATTTAGAGAGGCAGTGAGCAGAAGGGACTGTGGTCACCGCGAGGGGACCCCATAGCTGGACATAAAAGCCAACAAGCTTGTTCAAAGTGGCTCTAGTTGATGAAATCTGTCACCTGAAACTGGAAATCATTTTCCTTTCTCCATTCTGTAGAGTTTAATGTGAATGTGAAGGACAAAGAGGGTTGGGGTTTTTTGTTGGGTTTTTGTTGCTGCTGTTGTTTTTCTTTTTAAATGGCAATTCTGTTGCCACTAATGGGCCATGTCACGTAAATACCTGTTGTTTTTCTTCTGGAAGCCCCAACAAAATCCAAAGAAAATACCAGCATAAAGTCTCATTTCTGCGTATTCTTTCTGCAAGTGTGAAACACACCTATCTTTCCCCCTTTCCTCTTTTACCCTTACTCCTATCTCCCTTTTGTGTGTGGAAATAAGGGAAATAAAGATGAAAGAACTTGTGTATGTATGGGATTTGAATATTTTGCATGGAACAGAATCACTGACTTAAAGGTCATAAGACTATAGGTTTGATTTGTGCACCATTTGCAGTCTTCTACATAGGGTTCTTAAGATTGTTTAGATTTTACCTGGTATCTAGAAACAACATCCTAAGCGAAGGAAATACACAGAAAAACTATTTCCTTCCCCTAAGCAGGTTATATGGTATGGAAATATTTTGTCCCAATAATCAATATTTCTTATTTACGTATAGAATCTGAGTTCATTGTAATAAAAGCATTGCATGCCACTTTCCATTCTTCCTTCACACAGAGTTTAAGACTGGTCCATGCTGATAACTGCCCAGCAATTGCCTTCAACCTGTAAGAAAGACATCTGAAGGTATTTTCATTCTCCTAACTGCTGCATGGAAATGACTTCTGTCACTTCTGCTGCATTAATCACAATATAGATTGCTACACCTTTATATATCCTTTGGAAGTGCAAAGTATCAGGAAATAGGTTTATGTAAATCTTCACTCTCCCTCCTTCCCTATTTCCTTTGGGGAGTTAATCCTTCAAGACCATAAAAAAAAAAAAAAAAAAGGTTTTTACTGCAACTGTTCACAGGAAAGAGGAATCTCTTGCCCTCAGTTGAGTTAAGCAATACTTAAGTCAAGAGAAAAACAATCCTGGTCTTGGTGATCATGTAGGTT
The DNA here is from genome assembly GCA_013389945.1 of Fregata magnificens. Taxonomy (NCBI): domain Eukaryota; kingdom Metazoa; phylum Chordata; class Aves; order Suliformes; family Fregatidae; genus Fregata; species Fregata magnificens. The sequence goes on from WAAD01042704.1 coordinate 8,229, forward strand.
CATAATATTTTCTCCCTATTTACAATCACTACAAAGGAAACTGAAGTAAGGGATTGAGCACAGAAAGAAGTTGTGACTGACTGGAAAAACTACAGAATATTGTAAGTAGGAATAGCAATACTTAACCTGAACTACAGCAGAAGGTTTCTTCAAAGAGGAAGTAAAAACATGGCATAGCAGCAACTTTAAGGTGGTTCCAAAAGTGCTTCAGCAATACCATTGCACAATTAGTATTAGTGGTATTGAACTTTAAATGTTTTTTTTTTTCCTTGACTCAGAAAAATTGATACAGATTTGTCTCTGAAGTTCAGACTGTGGTCAACATCAGCTAGCACAGTGGAGGCAACCCAAAGAGTAATATGCTTTTGCTTCTGTCCAGCTCTCCCCAACTTTCACCCAGTGGTAGTTTTGCATCTGTGTTAACGGAAAGCCAACGAGCTTAAATTCATGCTCTTGAACTCTTGCTGCACCTGCAGCAAAATCCCTTAACTATCCGCTACAGCACCAGACTGTCACCAACAAATCAGCCAGAGTGCTGTTGCTAACACCCCAAGTTCTACTCCTAGTGACTGGTAAAATCATTCTTATGGCACAGAAAGCTCTTAAGGAACCAAAGAGAATGGACATTAATGATGTTAATAAAACTCTAAAAGAAGACTTTAAATGCATCAAGCTTAACTCTAAATCTGTCTATCAATTAACATAATTAATGTTTTTCTAGCTAATAGTCTGAGTAATGTTGGATCAATCTATTAGTTCTACTTCCAAGAAAAACCATTCGTCTTCTCTTTGATACAACCTTACACTATTCCTCACAAACTATTAGCTATATTTAAATGATCTTTAATGTCTTTTTTACATACATTTACTGAAACAAGTAATTTTAATCTTAACCTCTTGCCCATTGTGATATTATTTTTTTCCTCAGAAAAAGTAAAAAATATTTTACTTAAATAACAACTAATGGCTGCCTTCAAGGGACAGCTCATTAATGAGGTATCACTTGCCAAGTGATTTATGTTGACCTTGGACCAATATGTCAAAAAGTTATGGTCATTTCCTGGCAAAGTGGATTCATTATATGACATCAAATGACCTTTATGAATCCTTGAATTTTGCCACATCAGATCGATGTCACAACATGGTGGCTGTCTCTGCTAGTAACCATGTTAACATGTAATAAAATAATTTGTGTGCCTGAGGATAAAAAACTGTGTTAAGTGTGAAAATAAATACTAAACAGATATTTTGTATCAAACATTTATGCAAAGATAAATAATTGTTACACTGTAAAATTGTCAGTTCCATTTACAGTACATCAACTACGTTACAATGCATGAGAGACTAAAGGAAACAAAGAGGGTTTGTTTAACTACAAACAGTCTTAGAACTGATATACATTGTAGATATTTCCCCGTAAAAACTTCAAATGCTCTGTTCATTTCACTGCTTACAACTAGCTAACTTACATCTCTTTTAGCAAAATAAACACATTCCCTTTATTTAGCATGGCATATTTTGTTACTGAATTAATAATCAAACATTATATAAAAATGATCTGAACATTTGCCTCAAGGGGGAGCTTACAGTTCATTCTTGTAGATCCTTTGCATTTTCAAGCCATTCCAAGCTAATGTTCTTTGATGACATTATAATACAGCCTGACTGCAAAATGTTATTTTTGCTTTGTTTTCAGTCAGCAAATCATTATACCTCCATGCTACTGTCCTTCCTAGGTGTCTTTGAAATCCATAGCGTGGACTGGTTTGGACTGGTTTTTGTTCTTCCTTTACTGAAAAATAAAAATATAAACTATTTTCAGTGCATGTGTGCCTTCACAGTCCCGATTCAGGTTTGTGATCAGACGTGGGTATTTCATTCCCTATTTGAAGGCCATCTTTGTTGCTTTCATAGCATAGGTTCCCCATCCACAGAAGGGTTGTTCCCATGCTGGACCAAGCACAGTACTGCAGCAGTGGGTTGAGGTAAGCAACTGCTACCAAAGTTACCAGACCACCCTGCTTAGCAGCTCTCCTCCCAGGAACTGAACTGACTTGGCCCTTTTTTTTTTAATTTTTTTTCCAGTTCACATTCAACCACACCTACTCATACAGAGTGGTCTTTTCAGAGATGGGTGTGGAGACTGTTTGGCAAGGGTGGTGGGAGGCTGGGCGCTTCCCTTGTCTGGGGGGACATATGGGGGATGGCAGCACACACAGCCCCGAGCCCATATCCAGTGTGCTGGATGTGCCCACCCATCCCGGGGGGCTACCGCAACCCTGCCCACGCACATCTTAGAGCTGCACCCCTGTGACCACAGTACACTAATGGGTGCCAGTGTGTACTGGTACGCCAGGAAGCCTCTTCCCTTCTGGGCTTGACCTAACTGCTAATGAAGTAATGGCACATGAATCAGACTCCTAGCAATGAATGACTGGTAGAAAGCTTCCTTAGGCCTAGTTTTCATTCAAAACTGTCAATAGTAGTTTTTGTGTTTGGGGTTTTTTTAATAAAAAAGATAAAGTACTTGCTCTGCAACACTGCAAAAACGTTCACTCTAATCTTTACAGGGAGCCCTGAGGTACCCTGCAAGTTGATGCCAGTCTTTCCACATGGCTAGCATCTCTGCTATGACTGCCACAACACACCATCTTCCCTCACTTAGATGGCAGCTGATAGTGCACTGCAGCCTACTGAAAAGAAAAGGCACTTCATGAGCCACTGCAGCTGCATTTTAATCAAAATGTTTTAGTCTCTGGCCAGAATATTTCACACCGATATTTTTTTCCAATTAAGTAAAAATCAGAGGAGATGAAGTAGCCCTACATAATTCTGTAAGTTGGAAACCTGAGAGTCAAGATCCCAACAGTCCTATACATTCAGTTTTATTCCTTTCCTGGTGTGTAAATGTAAGCGAGTCTGAGTTGATTTAAAATGTACTTTGAGGGAGCTGGATGGTACAGTAGTTTTTAGTCCCTCCAGACTTACCTCTGAAGTCCTACAAAATAATGCATTATGTACCTGAGCCCATTGGAGTAATCGAAAAGACTCCCACTGGTTTCAGTGGACTTTAGATCAGGCCACAATGCTATAAACAAAGCAATTGCAATGAATCAAGTAGTTTCAGCACTTCTTTCTTTAAGAAACTGCTTCACTACTTCCTTCCAGATTAATACAGCAAAATCAGGCATATTTTGTAAATTAATGATGAAATGCTTTGAATGGAGAGTCCTTGCCACACAACAGGAACAATATCTAAATACCTTGGATCAGAACTTCAGCTGTATAAAATGCGCTTATCTTCAGCAAACCTACGCTGATTTTCAACAGCTATACATCTGGTTCAGGAAATAGGTTTTAGTAAGAAAGGTAAGGAAGATGTAATAAATAACTTGAGCATATCACTGTTTTGACCATCAAATGCAATCATAGAAACTGAGAAATATACCAGGTTGGAATTTAAACTTTCTGCAAGGCATTCAGATGATAATGGAGATGGGTCTTTGAAGCAGTTTCTCCTTGCTTCCCTGGAAGAAATGAAAGGGAGAGCATCTAAGCATGAATGAGCTGATCATTTCTACTAGCTACAGGGAAGATGTTTTGCTGTGCCTTATTACTACCCTTTAAGAGCCCAACGCCAGGCAAAATTAGTCATGACCTTTCAAGCTAGGCATGTCCTGGTTGGCCATGGATTGTGGCTTTCAGAGGAAAGGTCACGATGTTGTGGAAGCCTAAAAAAGAATGAGAAGTCAGGTTCATTTGGAAAGTTGGGGATCCCTTCTTCCCCAGCAGGACAGAGTCCTTTTCCTAAAGCCCTACAGTGTCCAGATGATCAGTTCAAGTGGTTGCCTCTCTTTTTGATTTGCTTTTTACCCGAGAACTGCATATTTGTGATGAACCAAAATGACTCGCAAGGTAGGTCATATGTGGAAACATAACTGAAAATACATGGGGAAACATTTTTTAAAAGCAAAGTTCAGTTTCAACAGATAAAAAAGAAAATACCTCATTTTTGGTGAGACCAGAATATCCTCTTTTGACTTAAATGAATTTTAAAGAAAATTTGTTTTATTTTCTTTAATTAAAAGCTTTGGTGCAAGCCAAAATGAACATTCTGAAAAAAAATGTTTTGATTCAAATCCATTTTCTCCCTGACTTTTTTATCATTTAATCTACCAAACTAATCAGCTAACAGAAGAAGTACAATCTTCCAAGCTGAATTTCCAATATCTGTGTCATGCGATTTTTAAGTCTTGGAAGTTCAGATGAATTACTTCTGGATGAACTGCTATAGCATCAAAGGCCTGATCAAAGCCCACTGAAGTCAACACTACTGTTTCTATTGATTTCAGTGGGCCATGAATGTCTCTTTGTTTTCCCAGGAGTATTCGAGAGCTGAACCTTTTCTGGGGAGAGAAAGAGCTGCCAGAAAAGGTATGAACACATATGTCATACTTACCAAGAAATCCAGGTCCATTGTAATAAGGGTTCCAGAGTTAGATTACTTATATAATTGCTATTGTTATACATATGATTCTTTTATTACTCTTTTTGCTTTGAGCTGCCAACCTTCTACAGCCCCAGGATGTAGGTTTGGATACAACCTTTCACAACAATGAATTTGCCTGCCATAAAACAGGTTGGAAAGTGCACATTTTCCTTTTCTTTATAGGAAAGTGCATCACATAAAGACGCAAGCTAGCTTATGATGCAGACCTCATAATATCTTTTCTTTATGTTCACTTGTTGCAATGAGACACATCACTAAGGAGTGCTGCGAACACCAGTCTACGCTCACTCATCCAGATATAAGCAGACTTGACATTTGGAGTGTTTTCTCACTTGAAATAAGGTGTTTCAGCTGTTTGCAGAAAATGCTAAATAAAAACCACAAAGAAAAACTAAAGGCTAAAAGTAAGGAGGAAATTTTTTTTTCTAATTTCCTAAAATAGTGATGTCATATTCCTTACTAGCATTCCTGCTCTTCAAGAGGGATAACAGCTTGAGAATCTGTTTATTACTCTTGTTATTTTACCAAAATAGTGTTTATCCATAAAACATATTTCAGTTTAAACTTTTCTGGATTACATTTACTTGAGAATGCTTCCTGAAAAAAAACCTGCAGAATGAAAAGTATTCTTGAAAGTTTCAGAAAAATTAGTTCAGAAAAAAAATAATATTATATGTTGTCATATGTTGGTACGTCATATTTTGAGAAAGATAAAAAGTCCAAAGAATTTTAAAGCATGGATCAAAACATCCTGTTTCACAGGCTGAAATGTTTCCTATTTGCATAATAATACATCTGTTTGATACTACATCTATGTATGCATATCTGTTTACTTTATGCATCTTCTTTGACAGCGACATGATGTACAAAGGAGTTGCACTGGTGTGCGGCTCAAAATATGTTTTTGCTTTTTGTTTTTAATTTGTCTGCTCCAGAGGCCCATCTGTTACTCGTATGGGATGTGCACTGAAACAGCATCAAACAGCTGCTGGCCCCTTAGGTTTATCCTTGGAAAAAACTGCACTTTTGGTAGAAACTGAGATGAGTCCTTGAGTTCGCCCTGTATCAGTGAGGATCCCACTGTAATTCTGCAAAGCCCAGATGCTGTATAGGTGGTAATCATGATAGAAGAGGTGAAGTAAAAGTGCTGACAGTAGCTCAGCATATCAAATAGTCAGCAAAGAGATCTTCAGAAACAGGTGAAGTCCTAATGGCCATGTACTTTGAGAGACCTGGAACTATTTCAGTGTGTTGTGGAAAAGCCTGATGGTGAATGTTCAGCTGTAAACTGCTTGGATTTTAATAGATGAAGAGATGCTTATTTGCATATTTTGGGACAGATGTAAGCAGTCTTTCAGTATGAATAGCTTTGAATTCTGCATTATAAGACCATTTTGGATTAGTATATTTTACCTTTTATGAAGCATCTGGAAACAGCAAGTCCCAAAAGCCACCAGTATCAACAGCAGTAGTGGTATAGTGGGTATTACAACGTAAATTAGATTTGGAATTATACCTACAAGACAAAAAGTTCTCATTAATGTATCCCATGTTGAAATACTCTTAACCATGTCAGTAAAAATCTGGAGTAAAATATCAGAAATACATTAAAGGACACAAAAGAACATTTATACATTCCTTCTATAGGAAGAGCTCCAAAAAGATGACTCAGCAATATCAAGAATAAAATAGTACTTCTCCCGCAATGTGCAAAACATATTTTAAGGACTTAAATCCTGATATTTTCTATGTGCATCAATGTGAGATTTCCAATTTTATAATTGAAAATTCAAATATTTAAAGAGAGTATATTTCACAGCCTATTATTTTTACAGTCCATATAACCTGCCTACTCAGTAGCCTTTACATGTTAGATTCCCACCCATGCAGGACCACAAGAAGAACAAACCCTGCTGTTGTCTCCCCATTCCCCTGAAAAGACAAACGGACACTGTCCTTGACTAATGAGGACAGTGCTAAAGGTGCTCCCCTGCAGGGCCTTGGGCAAAAGGAGTGGGAAATGGTACAAGCTGGCGTTCTATTATCTGCCTAGAATAGAGGATGCGGTCTACAACTTCCAGAAAGGGTCTGACTGTTTTTCAGTAACTATATGCCCATGTTTTATAACAGTGTATGTTTACTGTACAAATTGTGGAGACTTTCTTACCTGTTGTCCTCTTTTGAACATATTTTCACCAGCAAGAATAAATGTGAACGTTCAGGTTGGGTTTTTTTAATGAGTTTTAGATAGAAAGTCTTTGCATAGTTTGTAAAAATAGTATTATTGATTTCAAAATACAGTTCATCAGTATATCCATTCCTCTGGAGTTACAAACAACAGGAACATCAGTCAGGAAAATGGCTCAAATCCATTTTGAGTGTGGAAAGGGAGCACCAGCTTTCCATAATCCCATGCTGTAATCCTGTAAAATCCTGAGTTGTTCCTCAGAGGTGTTCAATACCTTGAATTAAGGCCATGCTACAACACTTCATGAACCGCAGGACTCCGTTCAGGACATAAATTGCTAAATGAAGGAGCTGGGAGCATTACAGCAAGCTCCTAGGCAGTAGGTATCCATTTTCAAAATATCAAGCGCCACCTCTGCTAGAAATCTCAGCAAAGCATTTAACTCCTTTTAGCACGTGGTATTCCTTAAAACACAGGGCACTTGGGGGAGCTATGGCACAGTGCTTATTCTGCAGATAACTGAAAACTTCATGCCCTATCTGTTAGGAAAGATTCATTGGTGCCTTTTTAGTGAGCCCCAGCTATCAGATATGAAAGATAATGTATGCACCATATGTTTGTCTCACAGGTTGGGGAAGAGGTGGGGAAGAGATAAAGAGAGGCAAGGCATGGGTTACCACAGCCCAGAAGGAGACGCTCCACAGCTGGGTGAACACTGGTGAAATCTTGCATCTTGACAGAGACTCACTAGGGTCAGAGACAACGGTGCAGATTTCAAGGAGTGGTAAACTGTAGATTTGGATCAAAGTTTGGGGAGACATGGAAATAATTTGTTTCCACAGTTACAAAGAGGGCTGACTAAAACTTTTGAAATGTTATGCAAAAGTATACTTTTTCAGGGCACTTCCTGGGGAAATAGACTTCTTCCTCCCATTGACAATAATGGAAATTGTTGAAGATTAATTTAACTGAGTCCACTGTTAATATTTCTACCAGAACACTCAATTCATATGAACACATTACCTGTTTCAGTAGCAATAACATGATACTGATCTTCTGGTTTGCTTGTGTCATAAGGATTTCCTGCTGGCACCGTTGGAAAAATACCTGAAAAGGATATCAGACATTTTAGGAAAAGAGAGAGTATAAAATATAGCTGTTATGCTGTTAAATAAATTAATAGCAATTACATCTTAATTTATGTTGGAAAAATGAACATTTTCAGGATTGATTAAACTGCTGGATATAAACATGTAAACAGGATTTTATTGCAAAATTAGGATTACATCTGGAACAAGAATTATGAGCAGTGCTATTCTGAACAATAGCCATATATTTGTAGCTATTGCTCTCTAAAGGATTAATTTTTCCTACATTCCAGTTCTAAAACATGGCTGTTAAACTTGAGCAGTTTTGGAGGTTCTTGCAAACTATCCTTATAACTATGTATTTACCATTGCAACTCAATTTAATGTTTTGAAATTTCTTACCGTAATCTGGCTCTGCTCTGTCTCCTAATTCTTTTTCTAAGACATTATCTGTTAAATCAATATTTGAAATCAATTGTTGAAGAATGAAAAGTATGTGTAATAAAACAGATGTTTTCATTATTTTGCATGCAGTATCACAGAAATGGATACATTCTCCAAAACAATAATTGCTTAATTCTTCAGCATTTAATCTTCTTACCAAAGACTATTCGCAAACTAGTGTCAAATCACTTCTAGTTCCTACTTTTTGGCTCCTTAGAAAAGGGGTATAGTTTATTCTAGTTCCAGTTCTTGGTGGCCTCTGCTAGGGTACTGGCTAAATCACCGAATCCCTTAATTTCTTGTGCTGAATAAAACTCCTAACGTATTCAAAGTTTCATTTGTGCAGAGGATCCTAAAACAATAGAAGAGAGCAAGTGTTCTTGATTAATACTTAAATCTTATTCACATTTCAAAATGATGCTTACAGAACGTTGGCTATGAAGCAAAGCAGCACAAGTGTGTGAGATTAGATGTCAGCTTCATATAGTTTGGTTTTGCAACAGGCAGCCCTAAAATACAAATCATGGGCAGTGGGTACTAACACATCACATAAGGAAGTGAAATTACCAAAAAAAGAATGATAGTATCATATTTCTTTTAATGCATCAGAAACTGGAGAACCACTTCATGGCTTTGAGCTGTATTGCAGAGGCTTGCAAGTTTACTTATGGCTATTGTTACAACTAAGGGTTTACAAAGATTACAGAAATAATTACCTCATATTGAAAGGATGGGCATAGGAGTGGAATCTGCATGATTGTTTGAATACCATGCCTTTATCATAAGATTATATTCATATTATAGTGCTATTAGCCTGCAGTTCCAAGTGTCCTGATAAACACAAAATGCTGGGAGAAATCGAAGGAGCAATAAAGCCTACTAGAACAAAGGCAATTATTTCATCTACTCTGGTAAAAACTGGCTATGTTTGGCCATATATAAAGAAAGGTATCAAAATACCACAACAAACTGAGTTGCTGGCTCTAGACAGCAGAAGAGGAGATGAATTTTTAATTTGATTGCATAATCAAACCTACAGGAGCTGGACAGGAACTAAATGTGGTTGCAATTACCAACCTATAATTAAATTTAAGATCGCTGAATGATCAATATGATCTAAAGCCAGACTGAACATTGCAACAGTAAATGCTGTCAAGGGAGGTGCTATAAAAAGGGCTTAGAAAAACAGAAGTAACTACCAGAAAGGTAGTGCTGCTTGAGTAAGACCGCCTAATGAGCACTGCCCTGAACTTGCTGCAGATACAGTTATATGCAACTTCTTCATGGTCACCTACAACCTCTGCGTTTTGGCGTATGACTGCTATCGTACACCATATACTCAAAACAGACAGGAAAGTTGTGAAAAACAATATACTCAGATAACAAAGTGAAATTCAATACGCATGTGTCACTTTAATACTCCTGGTGAAATGGATGTATTTTGTATTGCAGATGGCTGACATTGAAGCTATTACAGTGATTTGGGGGGAAAAAAAGGTCATTTGTAAGTCTTACTAGGTTTTAGATAGCAAATGTAATTTTCTTACAAACACTGTGGTACTTTCTTCAGGCAGTGAAAGAAATGTCATATACCTATTTATATACATTTATGCATCTACTCTTCTTCTCCATGTGATAGAAAAATACATTTCTGGAGAATAGCCTCTTTTCCTAAAGAGCACAATTCCAACAGCTTGAACAGTAAATCGCTACAATTCAGCTGTATTTAGCTGCATAACAATGTCAGTCCTAATAATAATCTACCTATATATTGTTTGCCTTATTATATGCCTCATTATACACTAGTAATCTGTTTCTACATAGTGAAAGAAATATAAATTCATTTTCATTGTTACAGTTATCACTTTGTTTTCTGCCAATGCAAAATACTCGGCATTTTTTCAGATGGTGAAAGCAATAGGAAAAAACTATTATCACATCACATTTAGAATGGTAAGTAGTTCACTATTAAGAATAATTATTTCACTTAAATTTGTTTGTTTTTAAAGATAGGAAATATACTTGAAACTGAGCCCTCTTAATCAAGCCTACATTTTCTGACATTAAAATGTTATTTTAACAACTTAAAACATTTTTATTGTGTTCTCTTATTTCAAAATAATTGTGATCAGTTGTAAAGATAATAAAATTGTATACGTCACAGTTCCTTGAATGGCCTGTGTGACCAGGATGATAAGTGATCACCATAAGACAGTGATAGTCACTAATAATTTTAGAAGCAGGAATAGATTTGGGGGGTGGGGGTAAAATGTGTGGGTATAAAATGTGTGGGTATATCAAGCTTTCCAAGTATTTAATATTTGCTTGCAATATTAGTTGCCATTAATATCTCCGTTAAGATATTAGACAGTGAGAAAGCTATCCACCAAAACTGGAGGAAGAAAATAGCCTGGATCTCTACAGACAGACAGATCTCCACAAAGACTGTGATTATTGCTAGATCATGAGCATAGAGAAAGAAGGTAGGAAACTGCAGAATTAGGCATGTCAAATAAGTGCTAAGAGTAGGATTTCATAGGCATTCTGACTTTCAGCATAGTTTTTGAAAAGCAGACACACCACAAATTATTTGAAAATATTTGCACGATCCTGCTGAAAAACAGGTTTTCGTTTACTGTAAGTACCACCAGAAGTAGGAACTGTTACAGGCTCAACTTGAAAGTTTACTTTTCAAGTTCTTATTCTGTTTGCACAAAGTTCTAGTTTATAGATCATGTTTCCTCTGCTGACATATGCAGAACCTATGTCATGTCTGGAAGTACAGCCAAATTGCTTAAGATCCGGCTTCTTCTGCCACCACCTGAACTAGCGTGCATCTGCTTTTCATATCTATAAATCTACATGTATGAATGCAGAATTTTCTTCCTGCTGTTCTGGACTTCTATTTTCTTTCTTTAAGTCCAAACTTTTAAAAAAAGCCATCACACATAAGTTGGTATAAAATGTCAGAGGTCTGAAGGTGCAAGGACATTATAATTTTTTTACAGTAGGACCAAGAGATGTCTTGGTCATCCCACTTGATAACGAGCAAGGGAAGTAGTAAATGGCCGCTTAAAAACCTTTGTGGAGAATAAAATAACTAGTGAATGAGTTAAATCAAAATAAATCTGGGAATGGATGACAGTGAAGCTAGCCTTGAAAACATTCTTATTGCACACAGATAGGTTTACTTAAATTACCACTAGATTTGATATATCACATCCCCTGTTAATGTCAGGTCAGTCACTCACACACCAAAGGAATCAGTACCACAGGCCACAAGACACTTGCAGATTCCTTCACAAAACAAAAGGCAACTGTTTTTCTAAGAAAGTGTCCTACCTGTGAAATATAACTTTAGTTTCACCTACCTGGGCCATACTTGCAGATAAAATTGTGCTTCATGTTGCATCTATCATCATTCCATTGATAAAGGTATGGCCCTCCCAGACCCGGGTTTGCAGTTGGCTGATGATACATCACAACACAGGCTTCACTTCCACAGGAAGGCTCATCTGTATACCAATTTCTAGTGGTACACATAAAGACAAAACTTTCAAATTTTGAAGGCAAGGTTCATCAGGGTACCAAGGAAAGGAGTTTACATCAATGAAAACATGTCAACGCCAATAGCCCCATCCTTTTCAAAGATGTGCTGCATTTCCTACAACTCTTCTGTGAAAGGAGTTTAGGGCCTGGGCTCCCCATCTCTGGATCTTAAAAAAAAATCTGACGAAAGCAGCTCTGCAGAAAAAATACCCTACTGCTCTGCTACCTGTTTTCCTTCCTATCTGACTTTTACCTGTCCCGTTGTCCTGAGTCCTGTGAGCTGCTGCTACTCTGGCCTTCTGCTTAATCAGGAAATAAAAGGCTTTTCAAAAGACAGGGTAGAAACAGAACAATTTACACTAAGTAACATGGATTAATTTACTTGGTGGCTGGCTGCCTGATCTAAGGTGGCCAGAGTCTTGCAGAACTTGTCTACCTGCTTTCAGACCACATCCTAAATGCTCTATGTGGAGCAGAAAACCTCCAAAAGCCATACAGAGGCAAACTCATGAGATGGGAGAAAAGAAAACTGTAGGCTGAAGCCACACTGCCATCCTTTTACAGCTTCAAATTCAAACCCCTGGTTGCCAGCTCCCCTTTATCTGGAGAAGTTAAGGAGGGATGCTACTAACTTCATGGGGCAGCAAGTCTTCAAGCTCCTTTCTAGAAGCCTTGCCGGGCATTTCACTCTCCATTTCTTTCCATGAAACCTTCTCAATCAGCAGTTTTACAGACTTACCTGAATGGTGAAATACTTCCATCAGCCCACTGGTAGAGGTCAGGGCAAGCACTTGAGGTGGCTAGTCCATCGCCACTTCTCCACAATCCAATCCAGAAATCACCATCAGAAATCCCAGAGCCTGACTTAGTGAGGTTTTGCAACATGTTTTCTATTAGTTGCTGCTCAGCTTCACTTTCCAGGCTCAGTAAAGCCCCACCATCAATTTCACAGGCTTGGCGGGCCTCCTGAAAGCCCACACGTCTAGACAAGTCCTGGAAATAAGCTAACTTGTAACAAGAACGCTTGGGGTCACCATAGCACACCTTTTGACCTGAAAAATACAAACATGAGAGTGTTTAGTGTATACTAATCAATATCACAACGGAAAAAAGAATATAGCACAGCATGCATACAGTGGTGGAGAAGGACAGTAAGTTTTTTCTTGTGCCCCTCTGTGAAAGGGCTCACGGTGATACAGTGACACTGCTGAAAACCTCAGCTTTAATTTAAATCACAAATATCGTACAGTTCATGGGAATCTATGGCTTTCCTCCTAAGGCCTGTGAAACTCTGCAAGACACTGAAAACTCCCACTAACTTCTGGAAGAATGTTCTCTACTTTAATGACTGTACCATCAGGCCCCTCTGTTAAAGCCAGGATCTGTTTGGAGGGTATTTTCTTAACTATTTCATACTAATGGACCACCACCACCTCTATTTGGGAACCGAAGCTATCTGATCAGAAAAAAAATGTTTAAGATTCTCAATTTTAGTGGCAAGAAGCTAGCATTTTCTTCATTCTGCTGTCTAACCTTGAGAGGGTGTATTCACAAGGACCTCATAGCTGCTTTTTGCTATAATGTGTCTAAATACAACCTGTAAGGGTGTGTGGAAGGAGAGTATCTGCTCCTTTAAGGGTACTGGTCAATGACTTTTTCAGTGCAAAAAAGGGATAATGAGAAAAGGAGGAAGCCATAAACAAAATATAGAGATCAAACCTGAAAGGAAAACTTAACGGAGAGAAAGACAAGAAAAAAAACCTTGTCAGACACACTAATTGGTGGGCTACCAAGAAACTGCAGGCAAACAGGACTCTGCAACTTCATAAGAATGCACACCTGGGGACCCATGATGTTGAGGTGGTTGGTGGGACTATGCAATCTGATGAGGGACCAGGCAGGGTTAGGGAATGGGGAGGAACAAAGGGGGAATGGACAGAAAGGGGTATAAAAGGGGCTGGTTGCATGTAAAATGGGGAGTGTGTGTGGGTCTGGACGTGTGGTTTCTCTAGTGACCTTCTATCTCTACCAGCTGATGAGCAGGAGGGGACTTGGCTGTCTATGTTTATTTTTTATGTGGGTGCTGCACGTGGGTGTTGTTGAAGGCTGTGCCTTGTCTGTGGCAACCTGTGCGATGGCCGCATCATTGTCCTGTCTGTGTGGTGCTGGGGTACCTGCTCAGCTTTGCTACTGGTTTAACCAGCAAAGGGGAAAGCGACAGCCGCATCCCTCGGCTCAGAGAGAGGCCCTGGGTACTGGGGTGGGCACCAGCGGCCAGGCAGGAGGGAGTCCTGGGACTGGAGGTGCTGGAGGAGGTGGTCACCCTCTTAACATCCCTTAACACAGCCAACAGAAACTCCAGATACTATCAGATATTAAAATACTATCCAGATACCATAAAGAAGCCCTGTGAGGCTTTCGGAAAGCACTGTATCTACCACTTTCACACCAGTTTTTCCTTGCCCTTCAGAGTTATGTCTGTGGAAAGAATCAAAAGCCAAATGATGAAATAATGTTTTTTTCCTTCCAGTTCTTTGGCTGAGAAAGGCACATGCGTTTTTCCTAAAAAGGAAAAATAATTATCATCTTCTTCAACTAGTGAGATTCTCTAAAGTTTATTCAGCATGTACAAGATGTGGAATGAACAAACTCACTTATCAGCTGCAACTGAACTCCAGTATGTTTATATGGGGACAGGAGAAGTGTTTTAAATATATATATATATTTAGAAACTTTCTCCTGTTGCCAGATAAACATAAAAATATGTTTATATAATATATACTATATTATATATATAGTATAATAATAATAATAATTATCTATATATAAAGAAATAAGCTAACCATCTCTTAAAAGATCAAGTTTTTCTCACTATGGACATTTATCACTGGAGAAGAAAAGTAGGAGAGTTTATTTTGCTAAGTAAGAATTACCCAAGGATACCAAAGTAGTAAGAATTACCGAAGGATACCAAAGTAGTAAGAATTACCAGGCATTATCTAGAATGTTTAGAAATCAACAAATTTTATCTTTTTACTGGAAAATTTGGCAAGGAGAGTATTTTATTGTACCATGTTAGTTTTGCATTTAAAAATCTTGTATTTACTCCCACTCTTAAGAAAACCCAGCTACACGACTCATGTAAATAACCCTTTCACTTTACCTTTGAACAGGTTTTATCCTGTTTTACCTTAAAAAAAAAAGAATTTGTCACTGGGAAACAGCAACATCATCCTATGCCCAGCTGAAAAGGACCTGGGGGTGCTGGTTGACAGCTGGCTGAACATGAGCCAGCAGTGTGCCCAGGTGGCCAAGAAGGCCAACAGCATGCTGGCTTGCATCAGGAATAGTGTGACCAGCAGGAGTAGGGAAGTGATCGTGCCCCTGTCCTCGGCACTGGTGAGGCCGCACCTCGAATACTGTGTTCAGTTTTGGGCCCCTCACTACAAGAAGGACATTGAGGTGCTGGAGCGTGTCCAGAGAAGGGCAACGAGGCTGGTGAAGGGTCTGGAGAACAAGTCTTATGAGGAGCGGCTGAGGGAACTGGGGTTGTTTAGTCTGGAGAAGAGGAGGCTGAGGGGAGACCTTACCGCTCCTGAAAGGAGGTTGTAGTGAGGTGGGTGTTGGTCTCTTCTCCCAAGTAACCAGCAATAGGACAAGAGGAAATGGCCTCAAGTTGCGTCAGGGGAGGTTTAGATTGGATATTACGAAAAACTTCTTTACTGAAAGAGTGGTCAAGCATTGGAACAGGCTGCCCAGAGAGGTAGTGGAGTCACCATCCCTGGAGGTGTTCAAAAAACATGCAGACGTGGCACTTCAGGACATGGTTGAGGAGTCATGGTGGTGTTGGGTTGACGGTTGAACTTGATGATCTTAGAGGTCTTTTCCAACCTTAATGATTCTGTGATTCTATGATAACTTAAGCTGTACTTAAGTTTTTTAAGGCAGTGTTTTTCTATACAAAAAGAATAAACATAGAAGTGAACAAAGAAACCTAAAAGAGACAATAATTCTTGCATTAGTGTTGCTTCATTTTCACATTTAATGACAGAGTAGCACACTTCCCATAGCAGATTGCATACAGCACAAAAGCTGACTGAAGACTTCTCTATATTGCACAGAGCATAGTTTCAAGAATTTGCAGAGAATAAGCAGACTGTATCAATGTTGCATGAACATAGGAATGTAAAACCAGGATCACTTCATGCTTTTTTAGGTAAAGCTGAAAGTACAACTTATTTTGGAGATCTTTTTGATTGTGAAAAGCTATCTAAATTATAGGGGCAGTAGGGATAAACTATGTTTAGTTTTCTAGCATTTTCTATGATTCTTTTAACCTTTTTCAAAAAAAAAAAAGAAATCTCCAAAACCTTTTTTCTGACACCCTATTAGAGTTCATCTGGGAGAAAGACTGTCAGTAAGAGAAGTGTCTTTGCGGTCTCATTCTTATTTAGGCTCGGCAAGCAGACTTCTCAAAAGCCACTTGTTTATCAGTAATGAATCTGCCAAAATAATACAGGAATAAGAATAACCTAATATAAGGACTAGCTTGTGCCACAGATATCCATGGAAAAAGGCAGGCTCTGAGATCAGGAAGAGACCACCTACTTGGACTTTCTCTGATAATGTCCTGACAAAGATGTGTATGTCCCAATTCCTTTCCTGCCATTTCCTTTTATTAATTCAATGCATGCAGTAAGAGCCATAGTCCTCGTTGGGCAATGGTCCTGAAGAATCAAGGAGCAGACCCTTTGTTACAGATGCATACAAAATAGTTGGTTTCTTCATAAGACTTCTTGGAACAAAAAGAAAAACTACCCTTATTATCGAAGTAACAAAGTGATAACTCTAAATGCTCAAAAGCGGGAAGTGCAAGAATGAAAGTTGCATGTGAAATGGCAGCTCATTCCCTTCATCTACAATGTTGTGATACAAATTTTGTGAACATGATCACAAACTTATTTTCCCCAGGAGCTCTGTCTCATTGCCAGGATAGACTGCACAGTGAAGGAGGAGCTGTTCAACATTGTAGTCCTCACCACTGGGTGAGTGACTATGGCTTATTGCCAGAGTACACATATTTACATAGCAGTGCAAACATCCAAAGGCTAGCACTGAATCATGTAGAACATTAATCATTTACAAGGAAAAGGGACCACACCTCTCCCTATAATTAAAGATAGGATTCAAAGCATCAATACAAGATGTATATACAGAATTATGGAGAGTTCTTTGTCCATTGTCTTGTTCTCTTTATTTCTGAGACAATTTTTAGAAATAAACTCTTTTATGATTCCTTTCATTCTGTACACATACTCCTCCTTGACACCCAGTAGTAAGTCATGAGCAAATTCAGGTATCAAAATATCCTTGTCACAATTTCAATCATGCAGGAGTGTTCAATCCACTGAGATGAGTGGGCTGGCCACTACCGATCCCAATTCCTGTGCTGCACCTCCCTTTCATGGGAAAATAGCTAGCTTTCCATCCATCACACACGCATCCTCTCCCCTTCCCCGTGTGTTTCTCAGGTGGCTGAAGTGCCCCCCTCACTCTCTGTTCTCATGCACAGTCTCTGCTTTTCTGTGATTGTCCCAAAACTCAATCAAATAACCTCTCCAATAGGACAAATGGGTCCTTGCTGGCTAAGCGACCAAGCTTCTTCAGTGCACTTATCTTCCAGTCAGCTCCTGCACAGAGACTCACATTGCCAAATGGCACATGCTGTTTCTGAGCTGCTATAAGGCTCGTGTCCACAAGCTATAAGTTGTGCTGTATACTCGTCCAATACGGAGGTTGCATCAGTGTCAAGGCTCAGCTCCATCACCCACACCAAGTTGAGGAAACCAGGTGGAACTATATGGAGCTGGGAGGGGAAGGAGAGGCACTTGTGATGCACAACGGCAGCAGAGCTGCTTGAGAGGTGCCACTGCAGCCCCTAATACGTGCCCGTTTTGTGGAGTCCAGTAACAGCTTGCCCCTGTTGTGCACTCGGAGCAGGAAGCCTCCTTGGAGTGATCCAGAATACAGATGTGAAGGCCTAATCTGTACCCAAGGGTTTATCTGAAAGGGTTAGTGAGTTAAAATCTTGAAACTTTGTGCGAAGATTTTTTTTTTCTTCCCCTAAACTGATCTGAATCATTTTTGAGGATACCATTGTTATTGCAGATGTTTGTGCATCTAAAATCAAGTATTATAAAGTGAAATAATTGCACAAGTGAAAATTTGCGTACAATCCAACTCCTAAATTACTTCTCTTTCATTTGTTGCTCTCTACACCTGTGGCAAAAGAAATAATTTCCTCCTTACAGGCTCATCATTTGTGCAAGAATATACCTCCAGAAAACAACAGAGAAAACAGCAAGAAACCAAGCAATATTTGGCATTAAGACCCATCTGGTGTGAATGAAGTATGTGATGCAGAGTAGTAAGCTTTCTGGAAGAAGTTGTGAATTTTTTTTGTTCTAGTTAATTTAGTCTCTGTGTATAGGCAATGACCTACTCTGAATCTTTTCTTTCTTCTTTTGAAGGGGTCTTTTATCTGCTGTAGTGGAGCTAGTCCAATGTGTTAATGGAAAACTGCAGTTGTGCTTTTAAAGCTGGCAAATCAGTTGACGTTTTAGTGCTCTTCTTGGAGCACACTGAGATGTCAAGTTTTCAAGCTTCATTTTTTACAGCTTTCTCTCACTACTAATTTCTGAACTACAAAGCAGAAATAATATACTAGTGAAAAATGTCAGAATGGACCATATTGTATAGCAGGCAAGTATGGAAACATTAACTATGGGCTATTTTACCTTCTTCTGACATCTTTGCAGCAGACAAGACTCCACTGTTAATTCTAAAGCAACATTTGCTATTTCAGCTGTATAAATTGAATTCCAATTTTTCTGTCACAGTTGAATAGAAAACAGATTTGTAAGCAAGTCTCTTGGAATGAATCAGGCTAAGATACTACACAATGTGAATAAATATAGGCAAGTTAGGCCTTTACAACCTTTCCACAAAATCTGCCCTGTGCTGCTTGAGAGATGAAAGAAAACATGAAGGAAAACATTGTTTCATCACAGGGTATCCAGAGAGGAAAAAAAGAAAAGCATGTTATTGTATTTATTCCTCCCTTCAGCATGAGACCAAAGATCTAACTAATTCATTTAATAAGATCTAAGAACTCATTCTTACTGTTTTCCCTTAGAAATGCTCAGACAAGTTGAGGTTTCAACCAACCCTATCTGACTATCTGCAGATGTGAATGTGGAGTGCTTATATCTTCCCTTTCGTGGAGTGTATCAGCTCCTTAATCCTTGACCCACCTTCCCTCACCCAAGCAGAACAGCCCAGACGCTGGTCAGAAGTAGGCACAGATATAGGCAAAACATGCACTTGGGTTGGCGTCATGAACCCACACCTTAGCTTTTCATCAACAATTGCTTTCTTGCCTGTTGAGGGAAGAGTGCTGTGTTGAAGCAACAACTGACAGACCAAGACTGTTCTCTTTTTTCCCAGTTGCAAAACTGCAAGATTAGGTCTCCCCAGTTTCCTCAATGGAAATGTCCCCAGGTTTGTTCTTTCTACCTCTCCTGCATACACCAGCCATGCAACATAGCTCTGGCCCTGCTCCCTCAGCCTTAGCAGCTCTAGTTGCCTACTGCAGAGAACCTGAACTGGCTGAAATTCCCTTGCACTCACTTTGTCTCACCAACCCATTAGCTGAAGAAAGCAAGTGTACAGTACTTGCTCTAAAAAGTGGTAGTTACCATTTCCATCCATATGGATCAGTTTTCATCCTTGGGTGTCACACAGCAGCTCCACAGTAGAATGTTTTGACATCAACATTAAAACAAAGATAGCTTTTAGTTGAAATACATTAGTTAAAACATCTCTGCAGATAATTCTGCAGGAAAAAAAAAAAATCTCCTTCAAGAAAAGGAGAAACAAGCAAATTCTTAGCTGGTATTTCAATCAATTATGTCTCCATTATGTTTTAATAATGATGCTTCATTAAATAGAGATAATAGGTTCCTTTAGGTTTGTCATGACAGAAGTTATAGCAAAATGTCATTTAGAAGCAAAATTACTGATAAAGTACGCAGCTCAAAGACTGATCTCCCTCAGAGTGTCAGGCTCAGTCCTAACTACACCCTCATGGGCCAAGAGGGGCACAAAGGTTATCTTGAGTAACAAACATGATTCAGCTGGAGGTTTTGAAGATGTCAGGTAGAAGATAAGCTCCCTGCTGGTAAACCCCATCCCTCTTCCTCTTGAACCTCATAAACTAACCTACAGTCCAGGGTCTGCTACCATGACCATCCACCTAGATTAGTGGGGACCAGCAGCTGCATGTGCATAGCATATGTGAGGGGAGAACAAAGGAATGCACAAAGCCTGCTGTAGAAAAGTCCATTATTTCATACTGCGACTTTTTTCTTCCCAGGATAACGGATTCAGCAGAAAACACAGAGAAGCATTTGGTACAAAGGAATGTGAAATACTTCACACTAAGCAGAGGCCCAAGGTCATCATGAGGCTGATGGAGGCCTCTGAAAATAAAATAACAAAATAAAGACACAAGGACTTAAGTGAAAGTGATCATGAAATAATAGCAAGATAGAAATCTATGTAAATTAACCAAAATATTCCACTGGCTAGATAATATTTCTCTGCTTGTGTTATGAAGACTAGTCTTGGTCTTGAGCTTGTGTGAGCACATTGACCTCGGGGGCTGCGTAACCAGCATGCAGGACACCGGGCACAATTTGTTTTCACCTGTCCCCATGTCACAGGGTGCTCCACGCGAAGTCTCGGTAAGGCACTTCAGAATGCAGCCAGTAAGAGGCTAAAAGGTATTAAATTTTCCTAATCACATTTTGATTCAAAGCTGATGCATCTTGTCAACTGACCTTTGTATTATCCAGTCAGATTTTGACTGGGTTCAGCTGCTGGTCATGTTTTGATATATTATGTTACTGCTGTTGATGTTCATGATGCATCATATTTGTGTCCATCTACTGAATTTAATTTGGGGATTTTTTGATGACTCATATTACTTTTTTTAAAAAATACTACTGTGATAAGATTTCATAATTATGTTCTGCCTTCATTTATGATAAAAGCAAATTGCCATCTTCTCTCCCAAAGTTTGTAATACTAAAGACACATCGTTCTCTAGTTGAGTCAGTATTCAAATCACAGACATTGCTCAGCTCACACTCCTGAGCAGCTTAAGGAATTTCATTTGCTAACAAATTTGCCATTCAAATACAAACTGCTATACAGACCATATGCCTGCCTGTATCTGTATTAATATCTTCATAGCTAACTCTTCCATACCTTAATAGGTACTTTTTCCTCCCACCCTCCTAATAACCAAGTCTGCAGAGAAAAGAGATATTCATAGTTGATTTATACTTTTTCTGGATTAGGGGTCATGCCTAATTGTCATCATACAGTTTCTCTAAAGTGATTTTTCTTTTGTGAAAAAACTTTCAAAGGTTCCAAGTCCCTTTTAAGGGCTTATATAAAATAACTGAGGGCCGCATTTGCCTATTAAGGAGCTGTACTTCAGGTAGATACGTGTACAGGCAGACAGTTTGTATACATCATATGATACAGTCATTAGCATGTAGACAATGTCTAAGGTGGCTTCACAGAAGCTGGCCCCAACCTCTCTTAGGCAAAACTCATCTATTAGCCAGACTTCTTCCAACACTTGTCATAATGGAGTCCCTTTCTTGTTAAATTCTTAGGCAATAGCATGTAAAAATTATAGATAGCATGTATAAAATGATAGGTAAAAGGCAAATTCTTTCTATTCTCTCTCAAACACAGGCCAGATATAACCTATCTTTAGCCATTAATCATCCCATATCTTGTGAATTAGCAAAGACAATGATGGAGGTCCTCAGACACCAGCCAAACAGCCATCTCTAGGATTAATGCAACTCTTTCAGAGAGAGAAAACAGGGGATGATGGAAGTTATAAGTAAAAAGAAAGTACTGTATTATACCATTCATACAGAGATTTAGTACAGTTATGCAGAATATGAAGCTACACAAGAAGCCAGTCCCAGTCATCTTTATTTTATCTTTTGCCATGTGAAGTGATTTTTAGTTCATTTATTGCTGAAATTGAGTTTTCACCTGAATGTCAGCCTTTACTACTTATGCTATTGTGTTTCCAAGCTCTTTTGGGGACAAGGAATAGAGTTGGTTATTTCTGAATAACAACTGTTCTGAACAGACCCATAATAGCTACACTTTTACAAAACCGAGCAATCAGAAAGGAGGCAGTCTGTTTATAAAGGAGCATTGGGCAGTGCTGATTTGAATATTAAAGAATATTACTTATCACTAACACCTGGATTTTGCCATCTGGCTGAATACTAATGCAATTAAAATAAAATCTGATAGCTTCCCTGCATATTGCAGCAAGATAGCTGGTTAGTAAAATAGGTGGTTAAAAATATACATGTGAACACTGCTGACAAGTATTGATCTAAACAGACTATTTTGGAGGAGGTTTGTTAAAGCCTCTATGTGCTTAGAACCTGCACTGTTCTAGGTCTTGGGAAGATGCAAGCAAGGATTCCTTGCCCTGCAAAACTTAGATAAGTTTTCCATTGTGTTGAATAAAGCGCTGGCAGGATTTGTCTTCCCCAGAGCAGACAAGTTCGTCTGGATTTTCAAAATCAGGGCTGTGGCGTTTCAGAGACCAGCTTGTTCTTGAGGTACTGGGAACTGGAATACCTGCCCTCAAGAAAGGCTGCCATCCTCACCAAGCAGTGACAGGCTTATTCATTCATTTCACAAAGAAAATAACACACACATTTATTTCTTATAGTTAGCTTCTCAGCCCTGGCACACATGGCAGGGATATCAGGCCACTGATAATGGAGCTGTAAAGAAGTAGCTTGATGTCTAGCTTCTAATGAGATTTAATTAACACTTCACCATCCATAATTACCCTTGCAGCAAAACATACGATTACAATTATGTAAATCAATACAGGGTACGTGTCTTCAACTGGAAAATAAATAACCATTTTTATGAAATGGTTTTAGTCACTGATTCAAGTGATATGTCAGTGTCAAAAAAAAAAAAAAAATCTATAAAGTATTTCCCAAGTACTTCTTTTTCCCCCACACAGTCAAATCATTAAAGCCCTGACAGTTTTCCTTTCTTCTAAGTGAAACATACCTACTTTTTGGCATCAGCTCTGGTTCAGCTATCTAGCACGTCATAAATTTAAAGCCCAAGATCCATTTAGCTTTTCCTGTAATAATGGTTCTCCTCTCTTCTGATCATGTGAACTTTATGGGTATATATCACAGTGCTGATCATGGCAGACCGCCACTTGCTTCTATAAGGGGTCAGTGCAAAACTGCACTGTCCTAGGGGTTCATGCACAGTGCCAACATAGTTGCCAAGACAACCCCTTAAAAATTGCAAATTGCCTTCCCTTTTCCCATGTTAAGAAGGAAATGAGACTGGTGTCAGACCTATATTTTTCCCTTGTCCCCTGAGAGACCTAGCGACATTGTCACTGTGAGCAATGCAAGCTCCTTGGCATTACTGAGCCTGATGAGGACAATGCACTTAGAAACTTAGCACTGGCATCCACAGAGATGGTAGGCTTGCATTTCCATGTGGTACAACATGCATCTTCTCAACTGGCAACACGAAAAAAGTCACCATGAGCACAGGACATGGGGCACAAACATTTTATTTTGCAATATATACTCAGGACCTCAGTTTCCCTAACAATGAATTATGTTTGTTAAAAAAGTCCAAAATTACCCAAAGTATAACACTCTTCATGGGTATAAATAACCCTATTCAATTCCACAGACACAAGCAGGGAGGCCAGTGATAACACCCAAATGTCAATGGAATCTATTCGAGCCTACTCAAAATAAGAGGAAATACAATGTGTTAGAAAGTTCTACACATCTACAAGTCCGCTCCAGCATGTGGATTATTTACCCAGGACTTAAAAACCCTCACTTACTGCTGAAGCTGTTAGCAGTGGTTTTGCTTGATTGTTTTCATTTTTCTGAAAAGTCTTACACACACACACACACACACTAACATAATAAATTTTTTATGTATCACAGCCTAAAGACACACCAGGAATGTTCCATCATTTCAGCTGTTCAATAAAAAAGCATAAATACTGACACAAACACTGACAAGACTGGCAAATTAAGTCCCTTCATCAACAGTTTTCTGTGTAGCCGTGAAGACCAGAACAGATTTCCCAGATACTTTTCAGACAGACATAATATGGCAACTAGTAAGCTGTTGTTAGCATGTTGTGGAATAGACTTCACAAAAACGGTAGTCTGAATGGCTTAAGTATAATGTGTGCCAGCCTGGGCAAGCAGGAATATTCTTATTCTCCCGTCCCAAACCAGCAGACATTTTCACACATACTTAATTTTATATACATCAGTAGACTCCTTCAATACGATTTCTCACAGGCATAAATTTAAGCAATTCCAAGAGTTTCTGCTGATTGCTCATGTCTTATTTTTGTCTCTAGAAGGAAGTAGTACATAAATCTTCAGTCATTAAAATATACTCTTCATCAATCATTATCCAGAGCAAGCATCCTCCATTCTCTTATTCTTTGTCAGTGAAATTTGAATGCGTTTTTCCAAGTAAGTGTATTTTCATGGATTTTTTACCAAGATACCTGTATTTGCCACAGATGTAAGTAAAATTTATATATATATATAGATGTAAAATTATATTAATTTCCTTGGTTTATAGACTTAAAGTTTCCTAGGGTGGAACACCTTATATGCATCTCGGTACAAGAGCGCAACAGAGTGCCCATCTTTTTGCAGTAGTTGCACAATTAAAAGAGAAAGCAACAGGCAAGCCCTTGCTCATTCACCTTTTACTAAAAAAAGTGGGAAAAGCCAATCTACATGGGATCTTACAACTGGTGACAGTTCACTTAAGGCAAAAATAGAAGGGACCTTTGGTGGGAGGAGAAATAAGTTAGAATATTTATCTCTTAGGGTAAATTATCCTTTATAATAAAGTCAAATGGAAGTAAGGCGTAATTGGTTAATTCACATCACATGTATACAACCCAGTATGGGAAGAAACTGTTGAGATATATAAAGTGGGATTCATCTCACCAAAATTTAGTAATTCACAATGTACCTGTCCATATCTGAGCTGGCTCACTGACCTCACTCTGTAGACAACTGAAAGAAACCAGCATTTTTAGGGTGTATCATCTGCAGTATTTTCAAGATCTATGTTAAAATGAAATTAATCCCACTCTAAAAATACTGATTCTTTTTCCTTCACTGCTTATAAAGTGAGCCTAGAGTGATTAGCTGTATACTGCAGTTACATTTAGATTTAGTCAAAGCCATGCCAACTGTTTAGTTAGGACTTAGTATTTCTTAAGACTGCTTGGAACTGAAGGTCCTACTGTCTGTCAGTGGTGGCAGTGGAGACTGCTTCAGCAAGAGACTTAAATAATTTCCGACTAGTAAGTGACAGGTATGTGTATGGGATTACAGTGTAGAAATTACTAACAAGTCATTGCTTCATCTTACTTATTTCACATTAGTACTATACATTCTTTTCTGATCCATGAGAGATTTGCAAAGAGAAAGTCGTTATGAGAATTAGTTTCAAAAAATAGTGCTGTATAATAGAGCACTTTATGAACCAAAGCATGTTTTCCTGCAAACATCTTATAATCAAGAAGGTTGATCTACACAGGATCAGACCTGAACTACAGAGAAGCAAAGGCAAGTTACAGAACATGACTTCAGCAAGGCGAGAGGCTTTTTTGCACCTAGCTGCTGCACTGGGACAGCACACCAGCCTTGTCTCACTGGGAGCAAGAAATGCCATGTGAAAGACAAGCAGACTATCCATACTGTTCCACACGCCTTATTTGTCATAGCTGCCTCCATGGTGGGTATTTTCTCTCGGGCTTGTTAGCCAAGTGGGGTACTGGGGCTTGGCAATCATGAGTTTGAGAATTGCAATGCCTTCCTACATCTTTGAACAAGATACTGAGAAGGAGAAGTTGTGTTCCTGGAAAAGTAGCATGCTCACTTGAGACTAAATGCTAGAATTTTTCATCACTCTTTCCTTAGCCCCTGAATAGAGCCACAGTCTGGGCAACCTGCATAACTCTCCCCCATAGGCAAGGTAAGCTTTACAGGGCTGATAAAGGGGGATCGCCTCTAATATAGAAGTCTGATTCCTGAAACTGATTTAAGTACTTTGGTATTTCCGCCCTGCTACAGAAGGACTCATCCACCATCACGCATCTCAGGTTGTCAAAACTATATTCTCATCTTTGTGTCATAGCAGTTTACCTAATACGAAGTGTCTTTCCACAGGGTATTATGGAATTTCTTGGCTAGGAGCAAGGCGTGTTTAGTCGAAACATGTATTATATCCAAGAGTGATCACCTCATTTCACTTTAAGAACCTAGATCATTGATTTGTCCCCAAGACGACACTGCTCAGACTAGGTGCATAAAGAGGAATTAATAAAGGAATCTAGGAGAGTTAGGCGCCCAGCCTCCCTTGCAGTTCTCAAAGTCTCAGCTTTAGTGATTACTGAGACCAATAACTGAACAAAAAGATCTTGTACCATGTGGGCTTGCATGTCCATGAAAAGCTTTTCTAGTATGGAACTGAATGCTGGGCATTCACAACAAAATGTTGTGTTCAAATACACAACTGTCGCATGTGTCTCCTGTAGATGAGACTGGCGGTGTTTTATCACGTTATACTTTCTCAAATTCTGAGCTACAAATGGAGCTTAAAATTAACAGTACGTGCCCCCCCAAAAAAACAGTAGAAGGTTTCATCTACAGAAAATACTTAAAAGTCTGACAGAAAAAACTCAGGTGTAATAAGCAGGCCAAGCCAATTGAACTAAATTAGATTGTGCCTTTTGAGAAAGGGTTTGTTATCTCTATTCAATTCATTACCCATGAAGATACTTCTTTAATTATCTTACTTTACAATATTTTATGACCAGCTCAAATCCGGTCATAAGCTGTACGAATGAACCTATCCACATCCTTAAAGGCATCTGAAGCAAATAAGCCTATAGTTTAGAAGCAACTCTTGTTGTTTCATGATCCACCAAATGTTTTTCTTCATTTGGTGTTCTATATATCCAAATACTTTTACACCAAAATAGATACATATTGCTTTAAAAAACTGTATCAGTATTTAATCTGCTATTGATGCATAGTGATAGCAAAGAACAAAATTTAAAAGGCCATAGAAATACAAAAAGACAGCAAACAGCAGTCATTAAAGTATAATGTCTATGATTAATACATAGGCTGTTAAATGATTAGCAATAAGATTAGCTTGCATCTTTCCTGCCCAATAGATACTTAAAGTAATTGCATCTTTGCAAACTGCATTATCATCACTTCATGTTCTTCATGATGTCATGGGACAGCAAGGCAAACTCAGCAGTTTCTCCTGAGCCTGCTTTGATTTTTTTATTTTAAGAATCAATTCTCTGGCAAGACTAGATATACCGATACAGAGGCTGCGAGCACTGCTCACAAAACATCTGTCTAACTACACTAAAAATTACAAAGCATTTGTATTACTGCTCCACAATAATCCCCAAATTAAAGACAACAAAGAAATAACACCTAAATGTGAATTGTTTGATGTAAGTAATCATTGTAATTATATCCTAGGAAAATTAACATACTTGGAAAAAGAAAGAGAAAAGCTTTACCTAAGGAAACGGCATTTTGAAAAGGTAGACCCTTCCTTCTCTGCCCTCTTGAAACTGCGGTCAAAATGATTGCAATTTTGCAATTATTGCTAGGTCTGCTGCAAACTTACTGCAGCAAATGGAAATCTTTCCACAAGGTCCAACCAGCACTCAAGTCAGTTTCAGGAGCAGTTTCTTTGTGAGTGATAGGAATTATATATTTAACTTATTTGGAATGAGAGCGGTGAGATTTCCATTTAATCCAGATTATCACGATTGAAGCATAAATTAGAAATTTTTCAGAAACAGGTCTGTTTAAGATGTAGACTTATGATTTTAAATGTAAGCCTGTTTAAGTCCGAACTGTTGACTCTTATGTAAGGTAGACAGATAAGCTAGATGGAAGTCAGGTGGACAGCACACACTGCCCAATAATTCAACAGTACTTTTTCTTGTTTGAAAAAATGCCAGCTGCTACGAGTACTAGACCTATCCATGTGCATGTGGCAGGATAGGGCTGTGGTCCGAGAGAGAGAGAGAGAGAGAGAGAGGAGAGAGAGAGAGAGAGAGTTCTCCTGCCAGTATCAGAATATTCTGGCATAAGCATACTAAATATCTTTGGCTGTTATTGTCTAGAGAATTTTATCTAATGAATACAACTTCAGCTAATACACCTGGTAATACATAAATGGTTCCTTCTACAAGTGGCTTCAAAACCTCTCCTGTATTCTACCAGCCAAGTATTAGCCACATAATAATACAGTGACACAAGACTCATCACATGCTTTGAAATGCTTCAGGGAAATATGGGGTAGAGCCTGTATTCTTTCAAAACCCCAAAGCCTTATATGCATCTAGGAACAGTTTGACTAAGCAGTATACACGTATTACAGATTGTTTTAAAAGCTGGACCTCTACTCAGTTTGCTACATATGTCATTTAAGTGCAGAAGCTTCAGCTAGAAGATTAAGGGACTGGGTTTCCTCAGCTACGCATGGACTCCTGCACTGAGACTACTAATGCAAAATGTATCTCGTGGATGAGTAATCTTCACTATTCCTTAAAATAACAAAGTGTTACACAGTATTCATATAAACTGTTAAACTGAGAGTTTTGCTCTATCGTATATGACTCTACAATTCACATTATAACAGAGGTAGATGAAATATTTCAGGGTACACTTCAGGCAGGCAAGCTTTTTTCAAAATGTTGGAAGTACTGCTACTTAGCTATTGTTTCCTGGAAGATACAGTGTCACCAAAAGCCCAACAGCACATCTCAGTTCTGCACATGAACTTGCTTCAAATAAGACATCACCAAAATGGTCAGTGGCTGTACTCCATCAGCAACTAAGGAAATTATCTGAATTCAGCAAGCAAATGTTTGCTAAAAAAAAAAAAAAGTACAAAAAAAAGTTTGGTTGACACGCTACCGCTACTGCCTCTGAAACAATTGTATACAAATAAATTGGATTGTTCTGGAATCAGTTTGTAAAGCGACATGTTCTTAACTGCATATACAGAGATTTACACACATAACTTGTTAACAAGTGCAGTCAAGTGTGTAAATCTTTGTTTCAAGACAAATGTATGGATGTGCTTGTACACGCAACATGCCTCCGTGAGCCCGTTAGCTTTAGCTTAGAGGGTTCGACCTAAAGTGCAATTAAAAAAAGCCTTTTCATTAAATTTAGCGGCTTCTGGGCATACGCGCCTGTGTGTTGGAAGTACACAATGTGATCCTACAGCCCTTAATTTGAACCTAGGCTCAAATGTTAGATATAGATTTCTGAAGTATTGCCTTCCTCACGGTTCTGAGAGTTGTAGACGCACCCACACATAACAAAACTATTTATGCCGTATGCTCTTAAAAGTTTGCTCTTTCCTCCTAACTACCTTACAAACAAAGAAGAAACGTTAGAGGTGCAAACAAATCTCAATGTGTAGCTATTCCTCAGAAAGACACTGTAGCAAGTACAAGCTCAATCTTTTTAAACAGTTAGAACGGAGCTGCATTATGCAGGCAATCGATCAGATCTAAAAATCTGCCTGTACCAGACGACACCGTGTTGGCAGGAACTGGCTTAAGACTGCTGCAGAAGTTTGACAGCCTAGCTTTCTGTCTCTGAAGACCCGAAACTACAGTCGCTTCCAGCTCCGACGGGCGCACCAGTCCCAGGCTAGGCTCCCCGGGCCAGTACACGCTTACTAAAGCCGGCGCTGCAGCGAGAGCTTCTGGGGAGCCGCCGGGGCAGAGGGGCGCCCAGGCAGCCCTCGCGGCGCGCTCAGAAGCAGATTTCATCGCCTCCAACACGCGGGTCGCTTAACGAGCGGGTTTGGCCCCTGTTCTTCCCCTCGGTGGCTCCCGCTCCTCTGAGCACTGAATTCCCACGTCGGCCCCCGCGCCGACGCCGGCCAGGACCAGGACCAGGACCAGGACCAGGACCCGGCCCCGCGCCGCC